>JAVCKT010031587.1:0-15864 GCA_032273925.1 Rhynchotus rufescens | reverse complement strand
CAGAGATTAACAGTGTCACTTCTGCATTTTTCTGCCACTGATGCTTAGAACACACCAATAATCATGAGTGTCACTCAAAAAAGGCATAAAAGTTAATTTTAAACTGTCAGGTTTGTAGGTCCAAAATTTGGCCTACCTTTCATTTTCTTAAATCTGTTTGCAAAGTCCCTGCAATTCTTTAAATGTGTTTTTCTTGTTTCAAAAAAAAAGCTTTTTTTTTCCCCTCTGAAGAACACTTCAGAGCCAGAAAGCACAACCCTATGAGTAACCCCACAGTGACAAACCAAAAGGTCCACGAAACGCAGGACAGCAGAACTGAGAATGAATTTCCAAGTTCCTTGGGGTTCTTACAGACAAGACTAAAAGATTAAATAAGCAGTTCCTTCACAGGGTCCCTTTAAGAGTCTTTCCTTCAGAAAAACTCTTTTCCCTTATGCACTATAAAGCATCAAAGTGATTGAAGTTTTTAACAAAATGCAAACAACCAAAACTCCCTGAACAATTAACGTTGAACTAAAATGGCAGGTTGGATAATCTAGTATAATCTACTTTTACCTTACAGTCTTATTTAGGCATTGAATTTGGCCAAGGTTGTCATTCATTTACCCTAAGTCCTCAAAAATCTAGATATTTTTCATAATAAATATTTTTATGACACTAGGAAAATATTGTCAAAGCAAGCAAAAAATCCCAACCAAATAAATAAAAAAACTCCACTCACAACATGACCACACAAACTGTGAGGAATTAGGTATGTCAACAGGCACTGTTTAAGTTAGCAGAATTGCTACATTTTAAAGTCATATCTTATGGTTATGGTCTTATGGTTAAAAGTTCTGTCTTATGGTCTTATGGATAACTCATGAATTCTTAAATTTGGGATTCTTGAATTTTGATTTGCTATTTCCACCTGCTTCAAACCTTACTGCCATCAACAGAAAATCCCAAAATGATTTGCAAGGAACTAAGACCTGAATCTTACACAAAGAAGGGACTAGGTCTAAGCCTAAGCTTCAGCTTATACATGTCGTCTCTACAGAAGCCTATGGGCCTCACAGTTAATGCTAAACATGTTGAAACTTTCCTGTAGCAGCACCTAACGGGCGCCACTGCACTCCGTGCTTTTTATTTATCTATGTTCAGTACAAACAAGTCATCTTCCTTCTTTTCTTTTTAATTTGCAAGAGCCCAAGAAAAACAGCAGTGGTTTCCGGAGCAGGGCTGCCCCGATGATGTGCAGGGCAGTCACACCCTGCAGGGCAGTCACTTATATTAAAAGAAGAATAAATACAAACCAAGCCCACGAGGACGTGGTTATCACCCCGGTTCATGGGCTTCCCTGGGTACTTGGGCTTCTGAGTGCATCTCAGCTTAACTTTATCCCTTGGGGAAATGGGCATCCAAGTGGAGTGTCAGACGCCGCAACACGAAGCACTCGATGCGGTGCAGCTGCCCTGCTCCGTGCTCCCTTTCAGCACTAAATAAAATAAACCAATGATTTCTACTCAGAAAATTCTTCATTTTCCCTGCTGTTAGTGGTAATCAACATTCCTCATTACTCCTCCGTTCTCACAGAAAATGAATGTGGCTCATTCAGGCATTATGGTCTCCTGACTGTGAGAATATGGTGAGTTTTTCGAAGCACTGTCTAAACCGGCCTTTCCAAACAGCTAGTAATTCTTTTTATTTTTTCTCTCTAATGTCTGTCAGTATGTCTCAAAACCCTCAGTGCTTGTAAGGGTACAGAAAACGAAGTCATACCCAAAAAATCGTGGAGCTTAGGATCAGAAATACAGTTCTGTTAGTGGAAACAAAATCCTCTGGCAATGTTTTCTATTCATTACCCATTTACTTCCAACTTCCATGGGAAAACTAGCAGGAAGTACCACACATCTCCCCAAAATTACTCAAAAAATTCTGGATTGTGCTGTAATAAGATGCCTGATCTTAGCTAATGTTTTTGAAAATAAGTCTGAAATAATATGAATCACAGCCACTTAATGTCAAATGAACAGCCCATTACTGTGAAGAATGTTTTAATGATCTACCAAGGTTAAAAACTAAATTAAATCGTAATATTCAGTTGAACACCTACATGAAATAGTGAAACAACTAAATGTAAATATTAACCATTAATACAAATACAATATTGTAGAGGCATCTTTTGAAAATAACAGATACACAGAAGCAAATGCCACAGAGAGGAAAAGTCATGTAAAGGACAGAGCTTTCCCTTGACATGCAGCGTCCCAGGGCCTGTCCACAGTTAGGACTTTACTCAGTTTCAAGTATTTTCAACATTATTAAGTAAAGAAAAGAAAGGAGGAAAAAGAACTAGAAATCTCTCTCAAACAATGGCACTGCCTCAGCTAAGGACACATCCACTAACTGCAGCTTCAGGGCCCCTCTGGCCAAGGCTGCTGAGTTTGTTCCCGAGCAGAGGAGCTACGAGGAGCCTGTGACAGGTCCCAGCCTGAGGCTGTGCCTGCAGCCCCCTCTATTTCCTAGGAGGGAAGGAACGGACTGAAACCCACTGCAATCCACAGCACTGCCAAGCAAAGTTGCTGGTGGGAGTTGGTCTTCTTCGGCTAGAAAAGACCTCCTGAGAGGAGCTGGAAAACTGATCTGCTTCCACAATTGCACCAGGAGCAGGATGATTAACAGCCGAGGCCATTCCAGGAACAACACGTGCGCTGCCAAGATACACTCAGCCGCTTTCCACGGAAGATGTGGTACGGGATGATTGGGAAGACAATAATTGGGATGCAGAAAACAAGGCAAGGACAGGGTGGCAAAACAGGGCTGGAATTCCCCGGGAAGCGAAATGCCCTCGATAAAAGCAGCAGGACTTTCGGTCAGGGTGTTATCAGAGCAAAACACCTCTGCAGAGAGCTTCATACAGGCTGAAGCTCCAGGTAACAGATTTAGATTGCAATAAACTCAAAGAAATCCTCTTCATCTGTCTGCAAAATTTTATGTATTTCATCTATAGAAGAAGTTAAAAGACATAAATCTTCCTCTAGTCCTAAAACATCTTTCCTACAACAAGTCACATACTTCCAGGTTTTGTTCGGGGCTCATTCCCTGAGCTGTCGCATGCTTTGAGAAGAAAATAACATTTTCCAAGGCTGTCAATGCAGTCACATTTTTGAGAATTTCACATCACATTTTCAAGACCCTGGCAAAGATGTATTGCAAAGCATCGTTTCTGAATGTAGCCTCTTGTAATGGCTACACTTTGTGCTCCTCTTTCTTTTAGGTATTGAACAGGATGCTCTGAGAGAGAGAAATCCAATAACCCAGGAGCAGCCAACAAAGACTTCCTTTATCCCGATCCCAAACACAGAGGGCAATTTCTCTAACAGCACCCCTGTACTTTGGCCAAGAACGTTAAACTATCACCTGGGACACACCTTGTTTTCCTTATCAAAAAAGCCTCAAGAGAAGAAAGTGTGGGGCCTTGGATATCAAATTAGTTTCACAAAGTTTCATTTTTTGAGGTCAGCAAAACACACTAGATGACACTCAGTAACAAGGCTGAACTATTCCACGTGAACACCTTTGCTGTCCTCTTTATACATATAGACACACACCCCCCCCATATATATATATATATATTTATTTAGAGGAAAGCATCTACTGTGATTCATTTTCCTTTCAACTGAAAATCATGGTGCTATTTGTGGTGACAATATTTCCAATTTAAAACAAATAAATCCATGAATATAATCGAACAAAATAAACAACACTCTTACTAACGAAGGAGAGCTAAAAACTTGCCCCAAGTTTTACCACTAAAGCACTCTGAGGTCTGGGCTGTGTATTTCTTAATACCAGGGCACTTTAAAAAGGACAATTCATAGAGTATTACGGTTTCTGGCCAGAGAGAGCAATAAACTTTCCTGAATTACGTTCCACTATGATCCCTGAGAAACCAAAGCAACTCTCCAACCCCAACCCAGTGCAAAGGGCTCCTAAAACTTCCCCTGGATTCCCTCGGCCTCCCCCTTTCCCACTCCTCCCACAGTCCCTGATCCCTGCTGCTCTCCTGAGTATTAAGAAAGGGGCTGATCTACAAGCTACAGAGTATTTTAATCTTAAAAACGGCAAAATGAGAAAGTTTGGAGCACTACAGAACCCAAGCCTTCCATTTCCCATCCTGGGCACTCCGCAGGCTGAGCTGATTTGAAATAAATAGGGTTTTCTGCAAAGATTTCCATTTTGAAGGTAAGCAAACAGGATGTATAAAAATGACAAGCGCACTGAGAACAAGCCAGCAACAACAGTCAAAGAGCCAAATAAAACAGCCAGTTTAAGGCAAAAGCTGGGGTTGCATTATCATGTTACATTTAATCATAATATAATAAAAGCACATGATGTAAGAGAACCGTTTTACCGAGCTTTTTTCAAGCAGAGCTTTGAGTTTCAATTACAAAGGCTCTGGGACCAGTATTAAAGCTGCACTGAAAAACATGGTGAAAATGGGGTTATTCCCATGACTTGATGACAGAAGCAAAATATTTCTTCCCACACGTATCACATACTGAAAAGGTTTGGAGAAGGTTTTTTAACGTTTTAAACTGAAAAGTCAGAAGTATTTAAAAGTGACCTATATTTGCATTTTCCTCACTCTGTTTCTTCACACCTCTGCAGTTTAACCACCTCAAACTTTAAAAGGGGCTACTCGCATGTATGAAAGGGACTGTCTGCAGCAAAGACTTCAAGCTGTAAGATTTTCACCGCATAAACCATGTTGTATCTCTCCCTACAAAGTGCCTACAACGCCAGAGCTAAAGGCATCAGCTCAAAGGCAGCTTTATCAAAGGAGCTGCTGCATCTGCTATGGAGCTACAAAAATCTCAGACAAGAGGGTGGCCTCCACACCGCACAGAGGCAACGTTGCAGACCAGGGTATCTCCTCAGCTCTGCAACTGCATGTTCTTGTCTTGATCTACAGCTCTTAGTTTGGCATGTGAATTCCCTTTCGCATTCCCCAGCAAATTAAAGTTGTCAGTGTGCAGTTTTATCCTAGCATTTTCCACACACGCTTTTATCTTTAAAAAAATAAACTTATTATAGCTCACGTGGCCACCAATCCGCAGGCAGAGCCATTTCCAGCGCCTGCCCACGGGCACATCTGTGCGTCACGCCGGCGGCAGCTCCCCCTCAAACCCTGCGGCTCTGCAGCTTGGGAGAAACGGCCACAGCACCTTCCTTCCAAAGCACCACCGAGACGGCAACACATGAGGAGTCACTAGGATGGAAACTCAACTAATGTGCTACATGAATGAAGAACGTCCCAAATAAGAAACTTTATTCCATGGGTTTTATGCCTGGGAATGTCGGCAGCAGAATAAACAGAAGACTCAGACACCAGCAAAGCAACACGAGCCTCTTCCCAAGTCCAGCTGGATGACACGAAACTGATTCTGGCTCTTGGGATCTAGAAACAGAGCAGCACATCTTCCCAATAGACTGAACTTCCCTATTCTCTGAACGTAAAGCAAAGCAAATCAGTTGAGCTATTCCAAAATACAAACTGGGGGGAAAAAAAAAAAAAAAAAAGTTAAAATTTCTGTGCCCCCTCTCTTGGATTTTTTTTTTTTTTTAACCTTCGCATTAGGTACTTTCATATCACAACTACTGCTTTATTGCTTTCCTGCAGTAAATCCCGAGGAAATGGCAGCTATTCCAGTATTTACCTCGGAGACTTTTCCCAAAAGACTAATCTTTTGATTCTTCATATCTCTGAGTGGATCAGGACAAATTTCAAAAGGTCAAATGGGAAAGCAGGCTGAGACCAGCGGATGCAATTGGGAACATAACAAAAAACCTGACACCCCTGGGTAGCCCATTTGAGGTTCACTAGGTCTAAACTGTTACACTAGAGAGAATTAGGTACAAATAGTGGGAAAATGTTACAGAGTTGGAGCTGTCCAAGAGGTAGATGCTTAAAAGAGGTGACTCCATCTGCATGTTCTTAAGCATTTGGGAAACAAATAATAATAGCATTACTACTACTTATAAGCACTACAGCACCATGGCTACCTTGTGCAACATGACCCTTTTGGGTGCCTCTGAGCTGCTACTCACAATTAAGAAAGCTAGAATTAGAGAGCTTCCCACTGGTGTATCCCTGAGAAATTTACTTCCCAAGTTTTGAATGCTAATGAGCATTAAATTACCTTGTACACAAGCTGCAACAGAGCAACTCCTTAAAAAAAATTAAAACATGCAGACAACTAACGTTGTGGGTTAGGAAACAACCATGTCACAGCAGTGAAATTCCTTGCAAAATGAAAGAAAATACTGAAAACTGCATGGCTAATAAAAAAATCTTCAGGTAACGCTCTTACATCTTTCTATATTTCATGTATCTCTTTTCCATGCTGTTCAAGAGATACTTTCCCAAATTCCCAGATAAAACTCCCAAATTAAGCGCAACTATTTAGGCCTAAACACATGTCAGCTATTTCAGGTAAAGATAATTACAGAACAGGACTGCTTAACATAACTTTTATGTAAAAAATATTCAAAGGACAAGGTAGCTGAATTCCATGGGAGGTTTGGCGGGCGCCCACAGAGGACTTCCCAAGAGACCGGAGACGTTTGATTTCAGTGAGCACCGTACCCAGCCTGTGGGTAAAGGAAAGCAAGAGACTCTTGTTACTGTGAGGAGCTGGGAATCCAGCAGCCAAGCCCTCTCACGCGGTGGCTTTGTCAGAAATTGAGGCTAAGCCAGTGCAGAACAACACAACACGGCGGCTGCTGGGAGAACCTACACACCCAGAGCTAACAGGAGTTGAGAGCGGTGCAGGTAAAGCCCAAACGCACCACTCCTTGCACTGGTATAAACACCACAAGGAAATACTGTTAATGAAAATGTATCTGGCTAAAATACATCCATGAGTGGCTGCCGGATTCAACTCCTGGGCCTACGCGGGAAGGTGACGGCCACGGCAGCTACTGCAGCCACACACAAGGAAGGATGGGGAGGAAAAACAGGGCAGTCTGCAACTGCCTTGGAAGAATTGCATCTTGTCAGCAGTTCTCCCAAAAGCACAGTGAGATTTAAGGGTGTGGGGGGGGAACCATTGATTTTTTGCTTGTTTCTGGGAGGAAATGGACCCGTTTGTTCACAGGGCAGAAGGTGGAAGCGGGGAGGGCCAGAGGGGAGAAATGGTCGGAGAGGCGCTGGGCCGAGCCGGTGTCGCCCTGGAAGGGGCACGAGTTAGTTTCTGTGAATGGAAATGACCTGCAAAACGCTGCGAACGGGACCAAAACAGCTCTCCCCCTACGCCCACCCACCAGCTCGAGCCGCTGTGAAAGCTGCTTTCAAACAAAGACCCCTGGAAAAGCCCCCTAGTCTGGTAGAAGGGCTTGGCACCAAACCAGGCGTTTATTATCCACTGAAGTTACTTAAGATACATTTGAAAACACAGGGTCTTCGCCTATAGTTGTAGAGTTTTGTTTTTCCTGCCCAGAGACACTTAAGGAAAGGGAATATGGTGAAGCTGAAGGAGACCACACGGCTGCTGAGCATGACATGAAATTCATAAAACATGATCAGCCCCATGAGCTTCCATGGAAATTTGACAAATATTGCATAGATGTATCCTCTCAAAATTGAACTGCATGCATTTTAACCTGAGAAATGAAAGTAGTGCATTCCATAAGCCAGATAACTGATTTATTAAACATGTAAAGCTGTGATGAACATTATCAATTGCATCGGTGCATTTTCTGCTCATGAAACGCAGGCTCCCTATGAGCTGCTATAGGGAGGCCAGCGTTTGAAGTCTCAAGCAGGAGGCAGGAGTTGGAGCCCAAGTAAATTAATTCAAATCCTGTGTTTACTGCAGGTGAACAACCCATCCAGAGCTCTCCAGACACCCGCCTGCAGCTTTCAGAAACCAGCCTGGGATTAAACCCAGCTCCAGTGTATTTGAATGGAACACAAAGTAGATGATTTGTGCCCACCTAGAGCATGCTGTGCGTCAGCTATTTAGTTACCTCCATATATCAGATTATGGTCATCTATACTGAAAAGAGTAGAGTTGGAGATATTGATAAACTTGAGTACAAAATTACCATTTCTGTGAGCTATTTTGCCTGCAATGAAAGGACATACACACAAAAACACATTTCTGGAGCAACTGAAAGTGGAAAGGGACTCACTGGCACTCCAGACGTATCAAAATCCGCAGGAATGAGCCAGCCTAGCTGTCCTCCCTCACGCTGCTTGTGGGACACTGAATTGTTTCTCTGCGGAGCAGACACCAACGTGCTCATCACAGCGCCGGGAATTCCGCTGTGTTCACTACAGACAAATGCACAACACAACCTCATGCCTGCCCATGGGATTCCAGAAACTGCCAAACCTCAGGAAAACCACAGACAATCATGATCAATCAGTATCAATATTAATCTCTACTAGAAAACAACGGTCCCCTGAAATCAAGAGGAAAGGAGAATGCCAATAAATATAGTAACAAAAAAAGGGGTGATTTGCAGTTCTGAAAATGCTTGCTGAATTTACAGTAAAACTTAGCACTAGGCTTTGTTCTGTTGATTCTATCTGGTTAAACATTTCAGCTACTTTTACCTCCAGCACTTCCCCGTTAAAATGTTATATATGACACAACACAGCATTAGCCTCTTTGTTTTTTCCGCTTTAAAAAATTTCACTTTTCCTCCCCCCATGACAGAAGGACAAATAAATTCTGTTACACCAAAAAGCAAGTGAGCTTTAATGATGGGTAGTGATGAAGAACATAATGGTTTCCCTTTGCACATTTGAAAACAAGCACCTGTAAATTAATGCTAAAAGCAACTGGTCTATAAAACAGCCATGTTTCCATGCCAACTGATCCCAGAAATACATATAATTGAACAAGGAAAAAAGAAAAGAATAACAACCTATGAACAAGAAAATAAAAAGAAAGCAGAAGTGCTGGAAAGATCCTGACCATACCCAACTATTTTACCCGAACAGCAGCCACCACAAAGGATGCAATTTAAGGCACTGAATTGCACCCAGCTAATGGTGCTTCCTCGCTACAATACTTAAAAGCTGTCATTCTCCAGGCAGCAAGGCAAGCAGGACGCAGAACACCTCGATTAAGGAGGGAGCACTCGTGCAACAGCAGCAATTCTTAGGGAGGCGTCACGGGCGGGTGAGAGGAAAGCCCAGGTTACTGCTCAGTGCCCTTCTTTCCTCGGCATTTTAGTTTTGTCTTTTACTTGCTGCGGTTCTTGCTTTGTTCCCGATTCAGACTGAGCTGTGCTGGGGTCTGCAGTTACACTGCCCCTATGCATGGGTTAGGTGCAACTCAAGTACATCAGGAGCTAGTGGATTTTTACCTGCTAACAAGCAGCTCACACAGCAGTGTGTACATACAGAACTGATGCACAGAACTGACATTTTATATGAGTGACTTCAGCTTCCCAGCCATTACGAAGATGCTTCCACTTTCCACAATCATGCAAAAAAATTATAAAATCATAAACTTATGGCATAAACCACATATGTATACACACACAGTAATCCGAGTTATCTTAAACAATGAAGCTCAAAAATACTAACCAGCAAAGAATACTACAGATTTAACTACAGCCAGATCAAGAAATTATTGTATTTACTGCCAAGTAAGCCGTCAGTTTGAAGATTTGCTCTTCCAAATGCAGAGAAAAAAAATGATGGTCCACTAAAGGTCCATAAAACCTCTGCTGTGAATGAGTACAAACTGAAGGAAGGAAAAACATAGGTGTTTCTTAAAAACACTTTATCTTATAAAGAACATTTTTCTTCCTATTTAGTTCTTACAGCCATTTTAAAGGTCATCAGAGATTTGAAATTAATGAAAAAATGTGATCAGAGAAGTGGAAGCTGGAAATTCCCCCATCAATGCATTCTGATACACTGGTATTTTACTGATGTTTGTATTTTGCATGAATAACAGAGAACAGAAAACTGGAGGTGCTTGTTCCAATCCTTTTGTAGCGGTATTCATGTGAACACACAGATTTCATGAGAATGAGAAATGAAAGCAATAACATTTGGACGCACCACGCTCAAATTCAGAGTGTGTATAAAAGGAATTTTAGGTTCCTTTACCAGCTCCACTCTGGAAGGGGACCTCAGTGACGTCCATGGAGGAAAAGGAGTGACTACATGGCCCGGCGCTGACCAACACAGAAAGCAGGAAAGAGTTAGTAAAAATGCAACTTTCAAATGTGACAGCTGCTTGTTACCCTTTTCTAAAGGCTTCGATAATAGAACATATGCATTTTCTGGGACAGATTTTGCCATTTAAATGCAAAAAAATAAACTACTGGACTCAAAGTCCAGTAGGGAAGGCTAAAGTTGGACAACTCCAAAGTCAATAGGATTATTTTTAAATAAATTAGGGTTTAGATCACAGCCCTAGAAACCCGCAGATTGAACACCGAGCACCTCTGAACTTTCTGCACAGCAAACTCTGCATGTTTTAGCACAGCTCTCGTAGGAGCCAAAAAATGGCCATTCCCACGACAGAGAGGCCACTACTTCTGTGCAGTTCTTCAAACAGAAACTACTAACGCGCGGCAGTGCGAGTTCCTGTTGCACTGTGTGCCAACACACACGTCTGCGTCCCACTGCATCATTCACTGCGCTGACTCACTGGTAGAATACATTGATTTCTCATCCAGCACTGCCCGGGGCAAGACCCTAAACGGTAACAGAGCAAAGATCCCATGTGATTTAAATACAAACAGGAGACAATAAAAAATTAGAAACATAAAGCAAAACCCATCATCAACGGAGCAACAACCACGAGGGCAAACAGCAGTGATTACACGTTCAGCAACAGTCGTGGCCAGCGGGTGTTTATACAGGCGAAGGAAGGAACGCTGCCCCGAGCTCGCCCGTCAGTCCCCAAAAAGGTGTTGTGGGAATGGTCCCAGTCCCCCGGCCGACTTCAGGGGCTGGCAGGAAAACACGCAGGTGTAAAGTTTTAGCCAGTTGGGGAATACTCTGCATTTTTCACCTTTTCCAATTAATTCAAGTTGGGTATAAACTGACAGCACTTGAACTGAATCAATACGTACTGGATGTAATAAGATGAGCAACTGCTCTGTAAACGAATGAAATCAAGGGCTCTCGCATCCAAGCCAAACCACCGCGATCGCGTTTCACAAACCACGGCGGCTTCTGAGAACGCCAGCGCATTTCCAGAACAGCAGAGATGTCTGCACTGGCCGTAAGAGCATTTACGGGACAGTCTGAGCAGGAGGCTGAAAAAGAACGGTCTGTATTTCTGTGGGAAGGAAACAGGCTGTGGGGCAGCCCGACAGCCCACAGGAAGCTCCTGTTCTGCCACCCTATTAATGGGAGTAACTGTGTCCCAATCCACATGCGGGTCCTACATGGGTCCCGTGGGTAACACAACAGTGACCCAGCCACAACTGGGTGGCTGTGGGAAGGCCCCACACCAAAACTTGCCAAAATGCCCCGCTCTTTCAAACAGGGGACATTCTCCTTGCTCTTTTGTATCTGACACTTCCACATTACCTGTCTTTACTGAACAGTCATCTCGAAATTTTTAGTAGCCTCACAGTGTGCAAGCTCAGCCTGAAAGAAATGGGCTAGTGCTCCTTCTCACCCAAAGTCCAACGGTTAAATAAAACAGCTGCAGTTGTGCCCCCACTGCCAATCCTGTGTGCCAGCCCAGCCAGGAGGGCTCCGCACCGGCACAGGCCCCCGCGCTGGGACACACAGCGCCCAGTCCTGCAGCCCCGGCACCTCCCAGTATCTTGGCTCTCTACTACGTGCACGTCCTGTCAAGCTCCTTGGTGAAATACGACTTCCTGATTTAAATATACAAGTTTTTCTTTCTTTTTTTTACTGTTTAAAGAGGAAGCAGTTTTATGGTAGAAAGTCGATTTTTAATTTGAAAAAAAAAAAAGAGCCCTTCAATCATAGCAGAATGTTTTATTTAGGGCTCGTGTTCAGTGCCACAGCTGACTTAAGGGCACTTACACTAACTCAGTTCAGCCAGAACCAGGCTGCTTCCAAACCACTTACCTGCGACCAACTGAGACACAAGCCACAAGATCCACCAAGCACCCATCCAAAGCACCATTAACACCAAAATCCTGCTTTGACTTGGCATTTTTTCCCCCTCCACAGACCTCAGAGGGCTCATACAAGTGAGGTCTGTATCATTCTTCCCCCCCATTCAATGAGTGCAAGAAAGGAATCACTCCTGCTCCCTGCTCAGGCTGCCTGTGTGCAGGAGGAGGCCGAGGCTGTGTGAGGCCCTCGGTGCCACTGCCCACATCTGCTGGCACTGCTGCCTCTGCTCCCCTCTCCCTTCCACTCCTCCGGTCAAGAATTTGACCAAAGTCACCCGGAAGGTTAGCAGGTCCACACAGCACCTGTCTTCAGTTCTTGAAGGGATTCTGAGCATTAAGCTGCTTCTTCAACCAAAGGAAGGAGATAAGCACCTTGAGAAGGTAATTCAGTCCTCACATCGGTGATTAATTTCCTAACAGAGGTATTTCAGTAAATGGCACAAAAAGGCACAAATTCCACCCAAGTTAGATTTACACTAGCACATGCTTGCAAACCACCTCACAAATGCCCATGTGAAGTAGTTCAAAAGTACATTTTGACTTGTTTTTCTCCCGATTCCTAAATCGGATCCTAATGCAATAGAGAAGTAAGCCTGGTTTAAATGCAGAGTTCCCAAAAAGGCATGTGCTTGATGGACTAACTTGATAAACTGCACTGAATTACGTGTGAGCAATTTCTGAGGTCTCAGTGAAGCTTATTCACAGATTGCTACTTTCCTTCATATGCATCTGGAAATAAAGAAAATTTAGATACAAGTTTAAAAATCAGTCACTGCTCAATGCTTTTTTTTTTTTTTTGCAATTGGTCTTTAAAATAAAAGCTAAAGCTTGCTGGTTCTCTTCAGCAATCTGAGAGAGAATTAGATGATCTTTTGGGCCCTTTTCTCTGGCACCAATAATTTCTCTGACAGTAGAATCTTCAGGGACTTCTGTAGATGCTAGAATTGCATAACTCACACTTTCTAAAGCTTTACCATGCTTATAAACTAGTGCCATGCATAAGCTAGTGCAAAAAAAAGTATAATTCATATTTCTTGTTTTTTCTCTGATTCTTGAGTACATACTATTTTTCCTTTTGGAATATAGGCATCAATTTCATCAACAAAGCCACAATGCTCACAAATAAACAAAAAAAAAAAACAGATAAAAAAAAGAACAAGCTTAAAAGCAAGTCCAAAGATAAGATGCCAGCAAAGTTATCAAAGGGAAAAAAATATAATCTTCATACTAGTTCAGAGTCTAACCCACCAGCTCAGCAAAACAGACCATAACCTTTATTTATTCATGGCAATAGGAAAATGAGATACATGATTTTAGAGAGTCTTTGCTCTCGTGAATCCTCCAACAAAGCCACAGAATGTCTTCCCCAGCTGCAGACACCAAGCCAATCCTGTCTTTGGATAAATTCTAGCAAAACAGTTATCCTATAATAACTTTGGCTCAGGGTGTAGGATGCAGCCGGGATCCTCTGGATTTTCATGAGCCCACTACAGTTCCCTTACATATCAACTGGAGTTGAACGATTCAACATCCTGCAGGATCAAAATCTGCTAGGAAAGGAAAAGTTATGCCCGCAGCTCACTGCTTCCCAAATTCCTGCTTAAAACCCTTGCTCAAAGGAGGTGATCCTCAGTGCTGAATACATGATGCTACAGTCAAATTTCGAATGGCTGCAGGGTGGCCACGACGTAAATCCCAAGCGTACTTGTTTGCCTCCATATTTACAGCAAGGAAGAAAGTCATCTGGATTCAAAGATTAAAACCACGAAGCTTTTTAACAAAGCCATGGTAAGAGAAAGCCTCGAACAGAGGACTGTCAAATAAAAACAACACGCACAAGCAAACCCCAAATGCAGCGTATTGTGAAACCCTTTCAAAGCCATACAATGCTATGGGAATTAAGTCAACTTAAAACTCCCCTGCAATACTCTCGTCATAGCTAATTTGTGATTTCCTGTACTCTCAGTACCAGCAGCACAATGGAGCCTCTATTGTGCGCCTCCTCCCACAAGCTTTTAAAAAATGCAAGACATTCTTTTTATCTAGGCTGGCGTGGCTAAAATACATCCAGCTCCACACAGATAAAAGGCTATTTTCTTAGATGTTGCTTTTTAAAAAAAAAAAAAAAAAAAAAGTCTACTGTCTAGTTGTACTGAGTTCAAAGATCACACAGAAAGAGTGGCTAAGCTGCTGACCAGGAACCTCAGTCAGGGCAGATGTGGGGAGCTGCTTTAGTTGCAGGACTGCAAGGAAAGGTTCCACTGGAGACATTTCTGCAAATTCAGGCAACTCATATGGGCTTTGACACTCTTGCAGAAGCTTGGAAAACACAAAAAAAACCCACACATCTAAATCTGACAGAACCAGTGAAGGAGGTTTTAGCAATGTTAAGTGCATGTGGTGACTGAGGGTGAAGGCAAGAAGCCCTTCAGGTAACTAGACACACATCTTCAAATACACAGCTCTGTCTACCTGATTTTGCAAAAATGTTGGACTTCACACAACATTTTAATAGATACTAAAGATACTGTATGAGATTTTGCATACTAAACCCCAGCAAGAGGCCTGAAAGCTGGTAAAATCCTAGTGCAGGAGGAGCACTGCCCGCAGTCATAGGCTTTTAGCATGCAGGAAAGAACTTGGTAAGGACACGCAGAAAACTAAAAGGTGGCTTTGGTCAGTACCTTCACAAACCTTTTTTTTTTTTTTTTAACCAAGAAACACTTTGTTTAGAAAATTACCTAGTTGGTCCCAGTCAGCATGGGAACACACCTCCAAAACCGAGTTATTGGTAACCAACAAGATAATTTCTCTCAGTAATGCTGATTATACGAACAGGAAAATCAGCAAAATGAGAAAGGCTGGGATACACATTAATAGTACTCAGTGAAGCACTCGGCACACACTAAGATGTCTGGTAGACCACAAATGTGAAAATGCTCATTAGCTGGTTGAAAATAAACAGTTTAACGTATCTGGTACAACACATTAAAGAGAAAAATAAATATCTGAATATCAGTTGAAGAGTTTGGAGACTGGCTTGTGGTTATCTCTACTGAACACTGTTGTCCTGTACGACTGTGCAAAGACTAAAGCTATGTACTCAGCAAGAGACAAGCTGGCTGCAGCCCTCTAATGCAATTTGACTCGTGTTGGAATTGGGATGAAGTGTGGCCCTTTCATCCGCCTTTTCACTAAGCTGGGCGCTTCATCTCCAGGCTGCGCCTTCCACACTGTGAGGATGCAGGAGACAACACTCATTTTGGACAATTCAGCCTAAAACTAGGGGGACAGCTCTTGAAAATGCATATATAGGTAAAACTCCTGCAGAAAACAAGGGAAATTCTGCAATTATAAATTAAAGATCTGAGGATGTGCACCAATGGCAAAGACTTTAGTTGCTGTCAGCCCCTAGCAGCACCTCTGACTGACTCTACATATGACTAAGAGCTGCCTGAGGCCACACTCTCTTTTCCTGCAAATTCTCCTGAGGATGAGCCCAATGTGACTGGCGAGCACACATCTTGGGAGAGCTCCTTTCTGGCTCATTCTCCCAACTTCTGACTCACCCAGGGGCTACAATGACATTTTGCAGAGTGGAAAAGAAAAAAGCATAAGGAGTGGAAGGGAAGGAAAATGCCCTGCAGAGCTGCTGCCCTCCCTGCTCTTGCTCGGACGCCGCCTCCGCCGCATGCTCTCCGGGCACAACACAGAACATCCTTCGCTCAGCCGGGCCAGTGCTTTGCT
>JAVCKT010031583.1:0-31574 GCA_032273925.1 Rhynchotus rufescens | reverse complement strand
CTGGAGCAGGGGTTGGGCTAGATGATCTCTAGAGGTCCCTTCCAACCTCAGCCTTTCTGTGTGATTCTGTGAACACGACCTTGGCAAATACTTGTTACCGTGGAGGATAAACATGGTGTTCCATCCTTCTCATTTACCTAACGACCTTGGGTTTTCTGTTGTTACTGTTTGCCTCTTGTATTTTACCCTAAACAGTAGAACTGGCAATTCTCCTCTCAGCTGACGCTTCTCTCTTGTCTCAGCCCAAGGAGACCGTGGTATCCCGCTGGCGTGCTGACCCTTGGGCCCGGGGATCATACTCCTATGTAGCAGCTGGATCATCTGGAAACGACTATGACCTGATGGCTCAGCCAATTACTCCTGGACCAGCCATTCCAGGTGCTCCGCAGGTGAGAGGATCTCTGTACTCTATATAGAAATACTCCTGAAAAATATGATGCTTTTCTGAAGTCATTTGTATGCAGCAGTGATTTAGATTACTTGTGTAATCAACGCCTGCAAAAGAATTCAGTTCTCTATCCAGGAATTTTGCAGGGCAAGAGACTATGGCCTTAAACAGAATGACTGTAAGTTTGGTTTGAATGATAGGAAAAACATCCTTTTGACTGTGAGAGTGACTGGAACAGGTTGCCCAGAGAGGTGATCGAATCTCTGTGCTTGGAGACTCCAGAGTCACCTGCCCCTGTGCCTGGGCAGCCTGTGCTACAGGACTGCGCTTGAGCAGGACTGGGCAGGGTTTGCACAAGGTCGTCTCCAGACAGTTCCTTCCAATCTCAACCTTTCTGTGATTATTGTCATTCTGAAGTGTCGTAGATGCAGAATTCAAGTGCTTTTTCCATATGTAGTTGATGGGCTTCTCATGTCTATCTAGTTCTGAAAGTACTGCCTCTAAAGTAGAGTTCTCTTATCTTTGTTTTAAAACGGTGGTATTTGAAAGAGTTTCCTCACACTTAGTCACTACAAACATGAATTGCTTCTGCAAAGTGAAAAATAGATAAAGCTCTTCTTGATAAGTTGTAGGACAAAACTAATTGTGGTGGAAGGGCTGTACTTCATATGTAGTAGCTTCATGCTCTGGAGACTCTTTTATGACGAGAGGACTTCTGAAGTTCTTTCAGGATGTGTTTGCTGTCTAAACAGTGTTTGCTGTTCCCTTTCACAGCCCATTCCTCGCCTGTTTTTCGCGGGAGAACATACAATCCGCAACTACCCCGCAACTGTCCACGGTGCTTTGTTGAGTGGCCTGAGAGAAGCAGGGCGCATTGCGGACCAGTTTCTGGGTGCCATGTACACCCTGCCTCGGCAGCCCACGCCGGGGGTCCCCACCCAGCAGGCTGCCAGCATGTAAGAGCAGTGCAAGGCACCAGGACCGACAAAACGACCGTGCTGAGGTGGACTTGCTCTTGGGATGAAGATCGTCTTGTCATCTGTAGCAGTGTCTTCTGAAAGGACTCAGCTGTGGGTTACTGTGTGATGCTTCTGTTAGAATGGCCTTACAGAAATACACCTGGCCTTTGTCTTGGCATCTTTTTTATTATTATTATTAAATCTCTTGCGACTGTTGGAAGTATCAACGTATGCAGAGATCTTTAGTACCAAACGATCCAGAACTTTGGGCTCTGCAGTCATGTTTGAAAGTCAAGGTTATAGCTGGAATTTTTTAGTTTACTTTCTACCTGTTAATGTATTTATGAACTGATAATTGTACAAAAAACCCTCTAGAATCTGGTGACTACTAATAGTAGCTTACAGTAGAATTAATGTAAACTTTTTTTTGTTTAAAGAATACTATTTTTTTGCCCAACTTGTGTTAGTCTTATCTATCATGTGTGAATTTGGTGCAACTGTCTCCCTGCCAGGAACAACAAATCTCAGAGGCCTCTCAAAATGGTCCATTGACTCCTACACCATATGCACCCTACTTGAGAAAGAAGGTTGGTATTCCAGAGTGTGCTATTACTCTTGACAAAAGAAGTTGTCCCAAAAGGATATTAGCTGAATAAAAACTAGAAAAGTTATTCCTGTTTTGTTGTATAGAAACAGCTTTGTCTAGAAAACAGGCCAGCTACAGGACCTCATCTCTTGACTCGTGTCTGCCTGCATGTGGGCACTGAGTTCTGCTTGTGTGGGGTGGCTTCGGTTTTGTTCATCGTTGTTGTCTGTTGTTTTTCCCTTCTTCCAAAGCAAGTGAGATGTTTTCTTTCTTTTTCTACCTAAAAAAAGGTAGAAAGTTCAACCAAGGGTGTTTTAGTCAAGATGCCCAGAATTGATCTTTTTGGATTTAAGCAATAAAATAAATTCCTCTGAAAGTGTCCAGGGTAGGAATAAGAAAGGCTGATGTGCAGACTGGCCTATGCCTCAATTGCCTTAATGGTAGCCCTGCTCTTGGACTGATGTGCTCAGAGAGACTTTCTGTACTTTTTCATGCAAACTTGCCCATTTTAGTACATGCTTCATAAAATATCAAGCAAAAAGATTAGGTGGTTAGGTGGCCATTCACAGGTGTCCAGTTGTGGAACTTAAATGCAGTTGTCACCATCCATGTCACATCAGAGTCCTGGCGAATGGTCTTAGTTGCTCAGTGAAGGGCAAACTTCAGACTTGTACCAGGTAAGAGGGCTGATGAAGAGGATGGTTGTACAAAGATGCTTCATGGAAGAACTGGAGGAAAGCGCTATGGTCACATTTGAAACACCTGTTTAGGCTGAGGCTTATTTCTCCTAACTGTCTACACTTCCTCTGTGTTACTTGTGTGGACTCCTCCTTACACTGTTCTAAAGAGACTCCTTTTGTCCTTAGCTCCAAAGCTCAAATAGTTTCGGGGCCTTTGAGTCTGTTAAACAGCGCTCAAAGAAAAGGCAGCCCTAATGGTGTAGGACCCACATCCATATACCCCCAGTGGGGTCTCTGGTGGGTTGAATGACTGCTTCTTGTTACAGCCTCTCCTCCAGGAAAAATATTTGTTGGTAGCACAAGGAGATTTACCAAGTAGCCCAACTTATCAAAATAAGTGACTGTTCTGTGTTTGTTTTTGCTTTCCTGTTAGTGGGATATGGCCACTTTGGCCACCTCGGATGCAGTTGGCATCGTTGGAGGCACTGGGACTTGCTGGGTCACGTTTTTGTTCCTCTCTTGCAGAGTCTCCTCAGGCTCTGCTGTGGATGTATCTTGTGCTTGGGCATCAGCTGCCCTGTGGGGCCAAATACCTGGATCTCTTGAATGAGGGTGGATGACCCGTTGTTTAGAACTCACCCTTTGCTGGACGGAGCATCTTTGCCTGCCAGCACTTTACCATAGAAGTTACTTATTTTGGTGCTATATGAGATGGAATCTGACGAGACCATCTTGTAGTCCAAAATACATTTATTTCAGAATCTTTTTGCTATGTCATGTGTGCTTGTGGCTTAATACACAGGAAGATTCAGGTCTCACAAGCGACTCTGATACTTCCATAGGCCAGAAACTTCTCCAGCTGCAAGGCCTTTGGCAGAGTTGGAACAGACGTTTGGGTAATGTGCTCCTGTTCCTGCTAGAAAGCCAGATTCTGCATAAACTTGCAAACTGCAGAATTTCGATGCTTTTCCCTGATTCTCTAGGGAAATGCCTCTTGGTGAGCTCATGTAAGGGTGGAAGTGCATACGTTGTTAGCTACAATAACGTAACAGACATACTACTGTTGTACTACTCCATACAACACACTACTAGATTCCAGTTTATAAGAGCGGAAAACAGAGGTTATTTAACTGTAAATGACAGAGGACTTAAGTGGGGAGTGAGACAGGACTTGAGCCCTCCCTGTGCTCTGTTTGCAGCATGTTCTTATTTCATTCCTGCGTTTGTGCTTGTTAAGCACATAAGAACCCAGGATGAGCTGTACCTGACTTGGGGTTATTCGTCTGGATGGACTTGGGAGGTCCTGGGAGCTGGACCGTGATGGGAAGGGCTGCTGCCCGAGGCATCTTGGTGGGCCTGAAGACACCTGGAAGAACTACAGCTGGGAGCACGGAGCTAGGGGAGAAGCGGTCCCATGATGGAAAGGGCAAACAGGGACCATCTCGGCCTTCACCACCATCCCGGCCTTCACCACCATCCCCTTCAGTCCTGTTGCTTTCATTTCATTCCAAGTCTCGGGCCCTGGCAGGGCCTGGGCGCTGCCAGCAGGAGGCAGTCGCTGCGGCTGTGTTGGTAGGAGGCTCTAAGGCAATGCCTGCCCTCCCCTAGGCGGGGTGAAATCCGTGGATACGAACACAGCCTGGCCTCCAGCCCTAAAACAGGCCTGGGACTGTTCTGGCACGGATGTGACCTTTGGAGTCCCGGGAGGCTTTGGACCAAATTAGGTGGCTCATTCCCCTCTCCTCTGACTGCAATGACAAAGCCCCAACTGAGGGACCTGCTCTCACTCCTTTATTCGCCTCCTCAGTCCAGCTAGGTTCTAGTTATACGTATAATTACAGCTGCTTCCCTGAAGCAGCTCTTTCCTCACTTCATGGTTTTGCGAGGACTGAAAGCCGTTTGCTTGAACCCTCTGCAGGCTCAGGGGAACGAGCTTCCTGTTTCCTCTCTTGGTGGTCTCAGTTGGGTTAGTAAGAGCTACAGTTCTGAGATAATGTACAAAGTGCTTGAAGAGCAAGTGGCAACAACTGCTCGAAAAGGACAGAGTAGAGACAGCTGAGGAAGGTGGTTATGGCTAAATAACACCTTGCAGGATCCCAGCGCAGGAGCATTGAGCCCAGCTGCAAATCAACAACAGCCATCAAGAGGTGCTGGCCTGGCGGGGAGGCTCGAAGCAGCGTTTCTGGAAGGCTCAAGAGAAAGAACAGTCCAAGTTGTGATGCTCACGGCTGCCTACATGAGTTGGGGCGGAAGGAGAGTTCTCAGACAAGTTGGAAGTCTCTTAAATGAGCTCTGACCTGAGAGGAATTGAAGTGCAGTTATGAACTGCTCAAGTTCATAACTTGTTCATAACTTCCCTCAAGTTAGGAAGTACCAATAATGCATTAAAGTTTTTAGAGCTTCTGGAAATGTGTCTAGTTTTGCAGTCAGAATAAACCTGATTTTAAGGAAAGGAATTTTTCACTTGAGTCCTTAATGCATGAAGGTACCCAAGTAACAGGGCGAAGACCATGGAGGACGGTCCTGCATGCACTCAGGTACTGCTGCAGTAGCCAAAACACCTGGAAGTTGAGCAGGGCAAGGGAGGCAGTGTCTGCAGGGGTGGTGGGGGGGGCAGTTTGCTCTAACGGATCTTCATTTTACAGTAGGTTGGGACGTGTGAAGGCATCTGCCTGGAGATGGATTTGTTCAGACCGAAAAGCAGGAATGGCATCAGGAGAGGCGGTGCAGCCGCCGCCACAGGGCAGTATCGAGTGACAACGCTGCGTAGTTCCGCCCCGGCCTTAAATACCACACCACAAACACATAAAAAGAGAGGGTTTTATTGGTTATATACTGTCGCGCTGACAATGTTTGAGTCAGGAAAGACATGCAGGTAAAGTGTTGGATTATGTTTGGCATGCAGACTAAGAGCACTGTGTAAGAGGTGAGCACCATCGGTATCTGCTGGGAGGAGGGACGTGGCTCCTGCCCGCTGCGCATGCTGAGATGGGGGCACTGGCCGAGGGCGGAACGGCGCCAACGGCTCTGCCGGGCACCCCGGGGCTTGAGGAGCACGGGGAATACTGTGACCCGGGAGAAGTCGCTCGACTCCGGGCAAGTCTGTGGATATGAAAAGATTTCTTGCTTTATTGTCTTATAACTAAGCTGTCCCAGCCCAAACATATGTCTGCAAATACAAAAAAATAGATTTCTTATCTTAAAAATACATTCCATGCAGTGTGGGGTACTGCTTCCTCGAGGCAGGAGCCTGCGCAGCACGCTGGGCAGCCTGGGAAGATTCTCCTTTGGGTCGTTACAGTTTACTGACCACCAGAGGCCTCGGGAAAAATGGCTTCGTGTTTCGTGGAGCGCAGGGCAGCCGCTGGGCTCATCGCAGTGTCGGAGCCACCGCTGTGGAGGGATGCGCCGGGAGGCAGAGACGAGGTCTGCTACTGAGAGGTAACACCAGGGTGGCTATTGGTAACACCAGGGTAACTATTGCTTTGAGTGCCGCTAGGGAGGTGCTCGTGGCGCTGCCGCCCTTCCCTCCGCTTTCTGCCCCGGTCCCTTTTCCTGCGGCGCCGTCCACAGGAAGGTCTCTGGCTCCTCTGTGCCGGGGGAGCTGCGGCCGGGGAGCGCTCGGCTGCCTGCAGCGCTGCCGGTGGCGGAGGGAGCCGCGGGGCTCGGAGGGGCCGGCCACGCTCCTGCGTCCCGG
Organism: Rhynchotus rufescens; assembly: GCA_032273925.1. Lineage (NCBI taxonomy): Eukaryota > Metazoa > Chordata > Aves > Tinamiformes > Tinamidae > Rhynchotus > Rhynchotus rufescens. Next base: position 25,264 of record JAVCKT010031583.1, on the reverse strand, counting down.
CACCAAGGGCAGAGCACCGCCCCGCTCCTCCGCGCAGCGAATGTCACAACTTTGGAATCATCTGAATGCTGGCGCGCAGCTCCGCAGCATCACCAAGTCCACTGAGAAAGCCAAAATATTTATAGGCTAAAATTACAAATATTTCTTCAGTGATGGCAATATTTACACATATACTCTATTTTACAGCTGTTCAAAAAAAGTGTGCAATTTGAGTAAAACACATTGTGTTTCCTGAAGTCGTCACTATAAGTTTAACAATACAATCAGCTCCTATTGCACTCATGATTAGAGGGCATGGTCCCTTTCAACTCTAAAAAGGGTTTCTTCTTTCAGGTTCAAACTTAATCTCCATTGCGGTAGGAAAAAAAAAAATACAGTTACTTAATGACATCTCTATTCATTACTTGCAAGCAGGGAGTCAGAGCCCCAGTTCAAGGTCCGTGCCGTCAGGTGCGGAGCGCAGGGTGCCGTTAGCCTCCGCGAGGTCCAAGCAGCTGCAGGAACGTGACACATTCCCGCTGCGAGGAGCTCCCGGGAGCCGCTCGGCGCTGCTGCAGCCGAGAGGCTCCGACCATGCAGCGTGGTCAGCGGCAGCGATGCAGCTTGCGCTGCCCCGGGCGCTGGCTGAGGCAGAGAGGGGCTGCTCCCACCAGCCGAAGGGGGAAATGGCAGCTGCTGACACTGGCAGGGGTTCTGGTTTCTGTGTCTGCCCCGTTTTCAGGAACGCTTTTTTGGATGAGTTGCGGGGCTGAAATCTGAAGGGTAACTGAAAGAGCTTTGTGAGCGGTTGCAGGGAAGCTTATGCTAACTTGGCATGTGCCATTGTGAGGATACAGAGCTTTCAGGGCCAGGACTCGCACCAGCTGGAGGGGTTTGGGAGCACTGCCTTCAGCTGGAGCAGCACCAGGAACGTGGGAAGAGGATGGTGCCCGTGTGCACTTGGGAACCCCTGTCCTGCTATGGAACAGTGGCCGTCACTGCGAGGGAGGCGCCGGAGGAGATGCCGGGGGCCAGGGATGGAAATGCCTCCGTGTGCCCGAGCTCCTCCGAGGAGCCAGCTCCCAAGTCCGGAATGAGCATGGGATGCACGAGGCATTCAGGTTGCTGCCTATGGACTGAGGATGGTGGCATGGCGAGGATTTTCACAGCTACATCTGCCATGAAACAGATGGGAAACAGCCTGAGGTAGCTTTTTTATTTGTTTTTTTAAAATTGATTTTTCTTTGATGAAGGGAAGTATCTTCTTGAGAGAAACTTTCTCTCAAGTAAGGGGAGCCAAAAAAGAGCCAGCGCCCCCACCACGCTGCACTGGAGCGAGTGAGCAGGATGCTCTTTCCCAGGCTACTTTAAAACTGTACTGTACTTTCATATCACAAAATAGTCAGCTTTTTTTTTTTTTTTTTTTTTTTCAGCAGGCCCTAGTATAAAGGGGAGAGGAGCGTGGCAGAGAATTTCAGAAATCTGAATTTAACTGCAAAATTTCACTTTCTGCCATCTGAATTTTGAGTTTAAAAGCTTTTTCTATTGTACTGGGTCTTCACCCCATTCTCTACTAGCCCTGCCCTCTCATGAAGGGGCAAGAAATAGTAGCTGATAACAGTTTATTTGAATATACTTTAAGATTATCAGAGCATCCGCACTTAGTACTAATTTAAAAGCATTATCTTTCTCTCTTTTTATGCAACCTGACCCATCTATACGAAACAAAACGCAATAAAAGGAATGGTTAAAAATGTACATTTTTTTTGGGGGGGAAACCTTAAAAATGTAAATTTTTTGGGGGGGAAAAAACCTAAAATCACATAAAAAATCTTTTTTTTTTCTCCAAAAATAAAATATTTCTCCTTTTTCCACTTCACCTTTACTAAGATTATCCTAGCACTAGCACACTTTCCTTTTAGGAAACACTTTATCAGCAGCTGAGAAGGAGCAGCAGAGCTCACGCGGGGGAAGTTGACTGAACACGACATTTGGGGCACAAAAGATGTGTCCTGGTGCAAGGCAGGAGGAGGATTCACTGTGGTGCGACCTGCTGCTCGTTGGGCTCAGCGTGAGGTCTCAGCCTACAGAGGCTGAGACAGATGGAAAGGAAACTGGTTCTGAAGAGCAATTTCTGCTCCCCTTCCCTGCTTCCCTTCTCCTGTTGGTGGGTAAAGCAACTACTGGGGACGTAGGTTCCTGACCACGGACCGAGGGTGCTGGAGATGGGTAGCAGTGGTGAGGGCAACTCAGGTGCATCAGAGGAGCGTAAACTCGCTAGGAACAAACGCTTTCAGGGGTGGAGATTTGGGCAGCTGTCATGGGCAGCACGGTCACGGGTATCCTGCTGGCGTCTTGTCTAAATGAAGTGATTAACGAGGAGTTATCACTTTCTGGGGAGTACCATAGTTCAGCTTGAAAGAGTGCCAGTGCACTCAAGGATTCCACAGGGAGATCCACTTATCACCCTACGGAGAAATTTTGGATTGCAGGTACAGAGATGAAAAGTGGGAGTCCCCTGAGCAAAGTCTCTGCAGCTGCCTCTTCAGCAATGAAGGAAAATTCACTGGTAAAGCTCCTGGGCCTCGCAAACCTGCTTTCAGGCTCGCTGAAGCCTCTGGAGGGGTCCCAGAGCAGGTGTGACACCGGTGAGCTTGCTCGTATCCTGTCTCTTGCTCCGCTATGCAGAGTGTTCACTTGGTGCAAGGGAATATAATTCATCTCCTAGATGTTGTCCGGCAGGATCGGGAGCTGCCCTGTAAGAGAGAACCCCACAGCATCACAGCCTGATCAACACTTTTGCCTGCCCTGGCCAGTGGTTTGCTCGGGGACAAGCACTGCCGTCCTCCTTGAGGCAGGCAGAAGGAAAGGACTGGAAAGGATTAGCTTGGAAGACACTTTTCTCGTTAAAAGCACGGGTTCTATCTGTTAATGGAGTAAACCCGAAGCAGAAATACTCAGCCCTGTCCCTGAAGACCCTTCCATGAGCTTTTAGTCTGCACCCAGAAGCCCCCTCTAAGCCAGGAGGTGCATTTGCAAATGCAAAACCAGCCCCCAAGAGCAAACGTGAGACTGAACTGCCCTAACAGCAGCCCCTAGAGAGCCTATCTCTGTGGGCCATGTGTTCAGGCTCCTGCTGCAGCCAGCGCAGAGCTGAGCAAGGAGGATTTAACTGACAGAATATGGGGTCTGTATCATGATAATCTGAATTCACTCCAGTTTCTGTCCCGTACTGACTCTGCAGAGGAAAAGGAAACAGTGTAGATGTCTGCACAGAGTCAGTGCCATTAACCACTCACAGCAACGACACAGAGCATCTCTGTCGAGTCTCTTTTCTCAGTTACCACCAGGAACCATGTTGGTTGGCTGCTCTGTCCTGCGAACACTACTAATTTCTGGATACCAGTCTTGGAAGCACCACTGGAACTGTGTTCCCCTCGGCCCTTCACTCTGCAGCCCTGATGCTGACACCTCAGGGCTCAGTAACTCCTACGACCTTCCAGTAATGTGTATGTTATTATGCATGGAAAATATTGCATGAATTGTGCTAAAGGCAGCTTTGAGCTCTTTGGATATTTCTTGCTAGGGTCTATGTGTAAAATGGGAAAACTCCAGTTTAATTTTTGCAACCTGGGGTGTATTTTCAGTGCTGACAGTCGTAGCCTGTGGGGTTTGCACACTGGATAAGCCCCGAACCAGAGCCAGCAGACATTTAGTGCTGTGATGCCGCGGACAGAGCTGCTCTGCTGCAGCCAGGTGCCCCATAATGCTGCCTTAGGCGCCTAGATTGCTGCAAAATCAACAGTGATTTTTGTGAGCTGAATTAGGAGTCACATGGGCAACATGCTGAGCTCTGAGCAGCTACATCAGCAAAGGGGAAATGACAGGAAAAAGAAAGAAAATCACTCTTTCATTTATATGCACACACACATATATATATATATGTGTTTATATATATATATATATATATATATATATATCCATCACCACAACAGGGGCTTTTTCCCACCCCTGATTATCCTATACAAACTGTGTGGTTGGGGATGCTGGGAATGACCATACCCAATGTCTGTTATTACCTGGAGAAGATGTCCGGCCACTAAGCCATTTGAACCATGTTAAATTAAGAGCAGGAAAATAATGTAGCACATTTTTTTTACCAATATGGGAAATCAGTAGAATAATTCACCAAGGAGTTACAGCAGACACTCCGCCTCTGGGAAGGGCTCATTCAAGACAGGACTTGTCCTAAAAGCTGTGCCCTTGTTTGCACAGAGGCTCTCAGAGTGACACTACTGGGAGGTCAGTGCATTGGCCTCTCGCAAGGCTAATTCTCTTGTGGATGCTCCCTGGACTCCCATACCTGCTCCTCTGCTGCGACTCCCAGCTGCGCGCGGGGACTGGATTCCACGTCGTGGAGGTCCATTCTGGAGGGTGTCCTTTTCCCTGCTGTGTCAACCTGGGAAAGATACTCTGAGGAGCCGTACTGTTTTCTTTTGGAACTAAGCACAAAATCTTTGCTTTCCTCCTGTGTGGAAAAAAATAAAGAAGATTGGAATCCAGGAGCTCTGAATGGGGTCCAGAGCAGAACTGGCTTCCCAGCATGTGAATGGCTGTAGTGTTAGGTTCTGCTTTGAGTCCCCCTGGCTTTGGCTGGAAAACCTTTTATGATAACATTGTTATCTACAAATTTCTAAGGTGTTGTCGCATTGACCTCAGAAATAAAGCAGAAATTATCACCAGGCTGACCTTATTTACGTTGTTTTTTTCTTCTAGGGAAATATACGAGCAATAACATAAGCAGTTAGGAGACACACAGAGGATGCACGGACTGCCAGAAGGCTGAGCCAGCCCTGATCATTTTGGGACTGGCATCGTGTTTGCTGGGACAAGCTGTAGGGCCCCATTAGGGGCCTGTTGGGCGGTAATGGAATAAATGCCAATTCCTTCAGCGATTCTTGCATTTTTTGCAGCAGGTCTGCACCTCAGTGGCCATCCCTTTGGACAGCTGCTCTGCGGATACAGGGACAGAGCACTGGTGTAGAGGATAGGAAGTACAATTCAGTGCTACATGTGTGATTGAAGGAGAAACACCAGAAGGATAATGTCCTCATTAAACCTCAACTCCCACCTTATTTAGAAGCCAGCACACAGGGGCTGACTGTGAAACCACGTGCTGCCTTCATTTATAAAGAGAAGAGGTTGTGAAGCCAGGGTCACCCTGGAAACACCCGACTAAAACCTCACTGATGGAACAAATCAGAGATAAGTGTGTATGGCCAAACCAACATCTCCAGGGGCTTAGGAAACACGCACTGCGTGAACAGGAGGGCAGACCAGAGAGGACATAAGAAGGAGACAAGGTAGCTGAACTAAGAGAGACGAGAGTCCTTATCTCCAAGGGACACCCCAGCCATGTCAAGACTACACTACAGAGGAAGAAAGGGATGGTGCAAACCCAGGCTAGGAAAGCTGTGTTTCAGGGGGACTGTGTTTTATGGGGAGATCAAAAGGCTTAATTCTGCAATGATTCCCTCACTGACTGGTTGGAAAGTCAGGATAAGGAACTGCAGTGAGGGATCTATGCTGAAAGGGTGAGGTGGCCATCAGTAGCACTGCAGATCCGCATGGATCTTTCACACACCTGCCTGGAACTGACCATGCCCCTGACCAACTGAGAATGATAGTGGGCCAGGGCATATAGTAAGGGTGGGAATTTTCAACCATGTTGCCAATCATCTTCCCACAACGGCTGGCACAAAACAGGATAAAGGCCCTGGGAAAAGCTCCTGACACCAGGAATTAAACACAGCGTCTGCCGTAACAGGGACCTTAAGTGTCTGCTTCTGGATTCATGTGGAAGCATCTCCTCCCTTCAGGTTTTATGGTGAGGTGTGTGGCGCGGCGCCCTGCCATGGCCACCACGGCCTGCGCGCGAGCCCAGGCCCCGCGCGACGGCAGCAGCAAAACAGCCTGCAGAGAAACGCTGACCGGGCCACGGAAGCGCGGGGCCCAGCAGAGCCGGGCTGCGGGGCTGGAACCGCTCCGTGAAGGAGCACCAGGATCCTCAGGAGCGCGAGACACTAGAGGGAGCTGACGGCCAGGCCACCCGCTCCGGCCCAGCTTTTCCTGCCCCGTTTCCGCAGCTCCCAAGGAAGCGGCAAGGCCAATGGCTGCTGCTTCTGCAGCGCAATGCTGCCTGCAGCTGCTGATACCTCAGCAAGTTTGCCTGGAAAATTGGCTTACATCAGTGGTGAAGCATTGAGGCTGAAATTACAGCCTGTGCTTGGGCGGCCCTCGCTGCCAAGGCAGGACCGTCGCCTCCTGCAGCTCCCCTGCAAGACTTTCCGTGGATCTGGCCCTTTGGATCTGTCCCAAAGGACAGCTCGAGAGACAAGACCCGAGCCCCCTGCCATGTTGTACCAGGGTCAGACAAAGCTGAACACTTCAGGGAGGGAAAAGAGTGAGAAAACGAGGCGTGTTTTGCCCAAAACAGCATGGACTCTGTGCTTTCCTAAGGCACTTTCTCATTTTGGGCAGAGAAGCTGAGGCTAGGAAGAAGGGATGGATGCCTTCTCACAAAAACTGAATCTGCAGAGTTCCTAATGCTGTTCAACCAAGAGCTCTGTGGAGGACTACAGGCAGCAACTCCTGCAACAGAAATAGCTATTTCTCTATCAGAAACATAATTACCAGGGGAAACTGACTGCTTATGGCATGACGCATATTATAAGGCTGAAGATAGGCTTCAAGAGGAGAAACTTCCTCTTCCCATGTGCCTGTTAACGGCTTTGCATACAGTCCTCAGAAAAACAAGTGACTTACCACAAATAATTCATTTCAAGTAATTTTTTTTTTAAATTTTGGAGACTTTTTTTGAAATTTAATCTCAATATTTGTCAAATTTCTTAAAGGTCTAGTTGCAAAAGTTTTATTACTGTATAAGAATATGAACCTGTAGGTTTGTGGTGGATGTACCTGTATAACCCAGACAGGACTCAGGACTTTCAGATCCTTTGAACTGCCAGACAAGATTTTTCCAAGGTGAAATGCAATATCCTGAGCTGTCTAAATAGGTGGAATTTAGGCTGACCTTGCATCCCTGCATCTCTAACCCTTCAGGGAAACTTCATGCCTCTCATTTACAAGGTAAAACTAAATATACTTAATTTACAAGCAAGAACGCAGACTTCTGCATAGTAGGTGCCAGGATGAGGTTTGTTTTTAAAGGTGAGATGCAGAGAGGCACATAACTCAGTATTGAAAAGGCCTGTGTGAACCAAGCACTGATTGAGGCGAGTCCTGGAGCATGGTTGCCACCCCAGGACGGGTGGCAGGTGGACACAGGAGAAAGCAAATGTCATAATGAAGTTCTGCCTTCCTGGAACTGGTCCCCAAGCCAAGAACTCAGACTTCTCTAGGTAAGGGAGCTGGATTTCCAACTTCACGAACAGAAATCTCATTTCCCCCTGGATTCAAAGTAGAGAATAAAGACTGTCTGTAGACCAAGAGTGACTGTGGCCAGGAGGAAGATCTTGGCTTGGACTACCTTGCCCATGGGTAGTGAAGTCCAGCACAGAAGTGAGGCTTCATACTGCCGCCTTCCCACAGTTCCCACTAGCTAATGGAAGCAAGCCCTGTGCCCGTGGTTATCCCATTCCTAGGCGTCCCCTCAACACAGCGGGACTGGTTTGCTAACTAGCCCTGCTGAAAGCCACTCCCAGGGCCAGACACTGTCGTGCACAGTTCCCTGCTGTATCCTTAGTGTCCAAATACCCGTATTTCATAATACCTGGCAATATATCCACTGCATAGCAAAGTGGTGCTGCAAGTTTGGGCTATTCACACCCAGAGAAGTGAAATGAACAGTGAAATGGTTTTGCAAATATAAAACTCCTTTTCCAGCTTCCCCACCTGAACTTCGTTAGCGCCAGAGTCACCTGGGCGTCAATTTGTCTCTTCTACCCACCAGCCATATCAGTTTCTTTCCCCTTCACATGACACACGATGGAAGCGAGTGCTCAGCTCAGCTCCAACTACAGAGCGAAGATGGTGGATGCAGCAGGAGTCAGAATGGGGTTTAACAGACGTTCTGTGTCTCTGAGCTATTTTAAAATATGCTGGAGTCTGCAACTCTTTCCAAAGTGAGAAGCAGATCTTATGGGACAGAATGTCTCCTTGCGTCAGCTGCACGTTGAGGGAGTCCTCTCATGATTTACACCCAAAGGTGCTAGGAAGGAGCCCACGCAGATTTGCGGCTCTGTTATCCTCTCAGGTGGGGTATTAATAAGGACCAAGAAGGAGGGAATAGCTCTTTGTAACCCGCCACTATTCCTCTGTGTATAGGAGATGCTCAGGATACTCCAGTTTGGGATTCTAGTTTCACATGGGGAGAGATCATGCAGCAAATATGCAGCCCTTCTTTACGAAGGGGAGCTACAGCTGCAGACTGAGGCAGAAGCCTGTTGTAATCTCCTCATTCCACTCATCTTTCTCTGCTACACCAAGTTGACTGCACAGGCAAAGTTGTTCTGAAAAGCCTACCATGCCCTAAGTAAGCTATGACTATGTCTTCTCTGATCCTGGTAGGACCAAATGGAAATGGCTATAATATTTTCACACAATATTACAAGATCAGAGCAACAGGAACATCACCACTGGACTTAATTTCAAAAAAAATCTAATTTAGGTGCTTCCCACACATGAAGCTCCACTGAAGTTAACAGAAGCCGGGAGAGGGCAGCACATAGGGAAATTATAAGAACTTCAAGCCAAAGACAAATCAAAAGGACAACAGTACTTAAAAAAGGACACTTACAGACGATGCAGTTCTGTGCCAAGGTGAAGCCACTGCAGGATCACCGATGTAGCTCCGGCGCGTTAGCAGCTCCGAGGCACTTAAGTTACTTTTGGTCCTTCGGGAGCCCAGTTCAGAGCCATTCGAAGAATCAACCACGACACTCACCCGTGCTGAGCTCTGCTGAAGTGAGTTTGTTCTTTCATGGGTCCCTTCAGCTTCAGAGAGATCCACAGAGGATTTGCACTTATTTGTACTACTTGAAATCGCATTTTTCTCTGCTTTGGCTTGAGAGTCGTCCAGGGAATGTAAGCCTTGTCTTGTTCTCCAAGAACTTCTCACAGTGACGTGCTTTGTTTCTGATGAACCCGTGTCTACAGAGCTGTGGTTCTTCCAGCTGATGGTCTCTGAGGATGTCTCACTGTTCTTTTCCTGGAGTTCAGAGGGCTTGATTGTAATGCTGCTTCTTGAGACCACTGCTTCTGCTCTGCTTCTCAGAGCTGAATCTCCAGTTCTGTCTGTCTCCGATAATTTCAGAGCAGTTTTCTTGATGCTGCTGGTGGTAGCATGCCTTTCTTTTATTGCTACGTCTACACTAGTCCTGGAAGATGTTGGCTCAGAAGGGAAGATGGTGATACTGCTTGTCATTTTATTTGTCGTGGGTTTGGAAACACTTCTCTGTTTTTCGGACTCCGCCTCACCAACCGTCTCTCCCATTACTGCTTTCATGTCTTTTTCAACGATTGCAGGTTTAATGATGGCTTTTGACCTCAGAGCTTCTCTTGGGCTGAACGACCGCCTGGGTTTAAATCCTCCTGTGCCAGTATCGGATGTTTTAATAGACTTGGTGGATTCTTCATCATTTACAGTATTCTTGTCATTTTCAAAAACAGATGCTCTAAAAATTCCCCTGGAATTGGAGAACTCTTTGGAATTGGCTTTCTTTCTTGTCTCAATGTCCAACTGAGTGGTTGCTTTTCTGTTTCTTCCTGTTTCTTCTTCTGAATTATTTTTTTCATGACTGCTTTGGATGGTTTGTGAATCTGTCTTTAAGACAGTGTTTATAGGATCTGTTGCTGAAGTTGCAGACTGTTCTGTGTCTTCTTTATCAAGACCTGTAAGAATCTGCAGAATGTCTTCTTGACTCCTTGAGCGATGCGAACGCTTTATTAATGTTGAAGGCTTTGAATTTTCAAGGAAAGTGTCTGTGATATCTTTCTCGTGGGAGTTTATTGCTTTTTTAGGCCTCCCTTCTGAGGATTGCCTGTGAGATGCAGCAAAGATGTTTGTTCCTTCTGCTTTAGAACTCATGGGATCTGAGGGTGATGTCTGGGAAGGGAGGTGACACCGGTATGCTGAAGCAGTTCCATTGGAAGAGGGGTGATTACCCTTGGACATGTCCACAGAGTCAGCAGCTTCTGCCTGATTCATTTTCAGCTTCTCAGGCACAGGACAGACTAATTCTCCTTTGCCTGGCTTTTCATCTCGTGCATCAGAGTTGTTTGGGCAGTTGCCCCGGAGCATATGATAGGGCTTCTCGACCTTGGCCTTGAGGCCCGTGTCGTTAAGGGGTTTGGAAGGAGCTTTCCAGGATTTCTGCTCATGTGCAGCCGGAGGGTATCGACTGAGGACGGATGGCTGCTCCTTCGATCTCTTCACCTCATTCTGTGTGGTACAGCCTTCCTTCTGACCAGAGGAAAAAGCGGAAACTAAACATTTCTCTTCTAGTCTTTTTGTATCTGTGGCAGTAGCATCTAGGAGGGTAGATGCACTGGATGCCTTTCCTGCTTTCCTGGTCGCTAAGCTTGGGCTGGGTACTTGCTTACCCCCGTGGCTGTAGCTGTCATTACTGAAGGAGAAATCTCTGTTGCGCATTCGTTCCCGTCGGTGCTGGGGTGAAAGCTCCCTTGCCTTGTGCTTGGTAGCTGCCAGGTCAGCTGTGATACCTCTGTATTTAGGCCTGTCGTGTTTCCCCCTGCTAGAAAAGCTCGTATCTTCATTTTCTACCTCTCCGTTCTCCAAATCTTTCTGTTTCTTGATTTGCATTTTTATTTCTTCTAATTGACCAATCAAGAGTTTGTTTTTATTCTGCTCACTCAAGTAACTGTCCTGCAAGTCATTGTTTTTGGCTCTCATTTTTTTAAGTTCTTCTTCCAAAGATTCAAAATGCTTGATCTGTGTTTTAAGTTTCTCGATTTCCTGGGTCAGATCTTTCACTTTGTTGTCTTCCTGATTTTTATTCTTTTGGTTTTCTGATTTATTCCTGGTTTCATTTTCTACATGTTTTAGGTAATCCACACTTCCCTTCCTCCTGGTTTCTTTAGAAGATAGTGCTGGTGACAAGTCATCTTCAATTCTCAAATCATTTCTGTCCATGAGATTATTTGACGACCTTTCTAGCAAGTTAGATGCATTTCTAGTTTGATCTACCCTATTTAGTTTGTTGTTTTGCTCTAGTTTCTGCGTTAGTTCCTGAATTATTTTTTCATTCTGCTTTTCTCTTTCATTAAAATGTTTTCGTTCACTGATAAAGCTCAGTGCTAAGGATTTCAGTTTTTCTAATTCACCCGTTAAGCTCTGCTCATTTTTATCTAGCCTATCTTCAGATGCTTCAAGCTCTTTCACTTTCACTCTAAGTATTTCTAGCTCCGTAGATATCTTTTTGGTCAAGTTCTTTTCTTCATTAAGGCTAAGACACAGCTGGGTACAGTCATTCTTGCTTCTGCTGAAGGCTTCCTCCAGCTTCTCCAGCTCTGCCATTCTCCTCTGAAGTCGTTCAATCTCTGCCTTCAGTTCTCGGGTGAGACTTTCTTCCTCTTCAAGCTTTTCTTTCATTAAGCGGCAAAGCTCTTCTGCCTTCTTAATTTCTTCGTCCTTGCCTTCAATCTTGAGCACTCTTTTCCGCAGGGCTTCGACATCAGCCAGCATGCTGGAATTGCTGCCCTCTGCCTGGATAACCTTGTCCTGGAGGTCCAGCAGCTCATCCTCTGCTTTCTGCAGATTCTTGGTGGCTTCCTCCAGTTCATCAAGGCGGCGACTAAGACTCTGCAATTTGAATCGTAGGTGGCGATTCGAGGTCTCCTTGTAACCTGTGAATTCTGCCATGGTTTTGCTTATTCCTTCTGAGTGAAAACTTTAAACACCTTGTTTTTTTCCCGATATTTGTACAGCTTCTTTGGAGAGAGGTAATCTCACCCTGAAAGGAAAAAAAAAAATAAAATGAACATAAACAACTCAGAATATAAATATTTGCAGAATATAAATATTTGCAATTTAAATATAAATTTAAATTTATATTTCTAAATTAAACATGTTTCTGAGTGCTATATTAGCATAAGAGAAACAAAACTGTGCAAAAGAGCCATAGTCCATGGGTGATGGACTCCTAGGGGTCCTTGGGTGATGCAGCCTAGTTCCAAAAATATCCCATTCCTGATAGTTGAGGGAAGGAAGTGGTGTCTCATGCTGGTTTGGAGGAAGGCTGCGTGCAGTCTCCAGCGTCCCTTCACACTCGCCATTCAGAGGCTGATAGAATCAACCCGCCTGGGTGCAGCTTCTGCACGGGGGAGGTTCACGGCTGTGCTTGACTCGGGTCCCTGCATGAGACGTCCATGTGGTGGGTACTTCCTTGCGACACATGGCACAAGCCTCTGGGTGACTCTTTACAGACATTCAGGGGACCGTAAAGAAGATGTGGAAAATTAGAGAATGCAAATGCTAAGAAAACTGACACAACCAGTGCAAAGGGAAGAACTTTGTGTATGAAAGTTCTGTGTGTACGAACTACAAACAGCTGTACACTTCCTACATGTGGCAAAACATAGGAAAAACGATCTAATAATCTATCAAGAAAACTGAAGAAAGAACAAACTGGAAGGTAACAGGAGCTGATGCTGCTGTTCCACTGCGTTTCTGGCATAGGGACTGCCACAAAGGTCTGTCCCACCACGCGATGCTGTGAGGACTCCTGCACACTCCGAGCCTGGCAAAGCACCAGCTGTGCCCTCCACATGCTGCTCCTGCTCAGTGTTCAACATTGCAACCCCAAGGAGAGACTGACCATGCCTGGAGGCAGGACTGCGTTTTATTTTTTTAATAGCTGCTCTGTGTTCGGCAAGGAGCAGCCGGGGGGGAGGTGGCTGGAAGCTGAGCTGATCCAAGACCCCCTTCCAGCTCCCTGAATGGGCATCGTCCTGCCCCGGGCCCAGGCTCTCCTGCAGCAAGGGACTGGGGTGGCAGCAGCTCTGTGGCCCGCGGCCCTGCCCAGCTGCCCGTGTTGCTGCAGGAGGGCTCGGCCCGCAGCGTTTCTGCCGGGGCTCTCTGCAGAGGAAACGCGAGTTTCCTATTTCTCAGCGCCAAGAAGGGAAGAGCAGGATATGGGGAGGAGACGGGGCTGTCGGAGGAGACTGCAGGGCCCGGCGCGAAGCCTTTGACCCGGGGTGAGTCGGTGATTCACTTCCCGGCAGGCAGGGCAGCCGGGCCGCCAGAAGCCCCCTGCAGCGCTCCCCGCCCGGACGGCCCTGCCTTGGCCCAGCCCGCCGGGGCGTCGCCTCGTTGGGAAGCGTCTCCAGGTGTCGCGGGGAAGCCGAAGCGAGCGGCCACACAGCGCCCGGAGAACGAAGCGCTGCTGCCCGCCTGCCCGGGAGCAGGGTTAATGGTTAACTTGCCCGCGGCCCTGGGAAGCGGCCTCCAAAGGCTGGTGCCCAGAGGGCTCAGGGAGCTGGTCTTCCTGCTAGTCCTTCTTCACCACCTCACATCCCCCTGAAGCATCAGTTGCCACCTGAACGGAGCAGTGTCCCTCCCCTCACGTGCCTGGACCCTTGAGGAAGCCGCACAGTGCAGGGCAGCAAGGGCTTAATCCCCGCAGTGAGCAATGGAGGCCGTGCGCTGAGGACACACAGCCTCTGCACCCAGGAGAAAGCACCTCCTGGGGACTGGGTATGCTCTGCTGGAGTCTGCACCTGGAAAGAGAAGAGGAATGGCACCATTCCCGGGAAGGGACAGGCTACTGACGCTGAACTGCCATTTCCCCCTTCCTGTCCGGACACGGTGACTCTACAAGGAGTTTGGGGTGTGTGTCACGGGAGGCAGGGAGCGGTCGGGATTTACACCTATTCCTCAGGCTACCTTCTCAATGCTCCTGCACCATGAAGAGCTCCCCCAAGGCCAAAGGGACCTTCTGAAGACATTGCTTTCCCCAATAAACCCTTTGGGCTGTCTAGCACCAAGGTCCCCCCTGGACAGACCACAGGTACAGAGCCCACTTGTCTTTGTGGCCAATTCCTACCCAATTCTCTGTTCCTCCCAGCAGTCTTGGATCTCGGGAGGTCTTAGTATTCACAGGCTGTGTAGTCTCCTCATTAGCAGATCTTTCCTTGCAGCCTGTAGGAGTCAACAACTGAAGCTGCCCTCACTCCTTTTCCAAGGGAACTGCTTCAGCACAGAGCTATCACAACTCTGCTTTCCCACAGCACATCCTAACCAGAAGCATATGGAAATTAACTTTCACCACAGAGCTGCAAGCTGCACTCACTACAACTGCACTGATTCTAGGCTTACGAAGGCAGCCCCATTCACTGATTGCTAATAAATAGGGATTCTCAATGCTTGTGAGACCCCCAAATACAATTTCAGCCCATGGCAGCATGAAATCTCTGGTCCATAGGGGCCAAAACATTTTTCTCAAAACTTTTTAGGACAAATTATCCATAAAAATAACTATTTCAAGACCCATCAACAGGGAGGGAATAGTTGTAAGATCTCAAAGAAAGTAGTAAACCCCTCCAGGATCAAGAGGACCCTGAAAGTCTTTACCTAGTTTGCTGACAGGCTTCGTGTGGCTCACTAGCTCGCAGCTTAGTGAGCCGGGGCCTCTGCTCCTTCTCTATCTGGCCCAACCTTTCCTGCAGAAGTGACTCATAACAAACTATTTCAGACAATTCCTCCAAAAAACAAAGCAGTGAGAGAACTGCTTCAGAGCCAAAGGGCCCTTGTCATCTTTTGCTAATGCATCACAGGCCATTTAATGTAGGAACACAGTGAGCAGCTATTCTTCCAGACAGATAAACCCCAAGACAATCAACTCTGTCCTTCAAAGAGAAAAGGTTGGAATTCCTTGGCTCTAACTGACACCATTGTGAGGTTTATATATTGAAGCCTGATTTGGTCATATTCTGCAGACAATGGTAAATTCCAAGGAGACTCATTCCACCATCAAAGAAGGACTGAAATTATTTCAGAGAATATGTCCTCCTCTTCTCCATGGAAAGGAAACAAATTGCCCAAGCTTACAAGCTTAGATAGCTAAAGGGATGGGAAAGGAATTGTAAGTAAAGATTCATTTCTGGATTTAAGGGGACTCTTGATTCATGAAGGTGTTCAGTGCAGAATTGAGCAGTTTAAGGAGCCAAACTTAGGATACACTTCTTGAAAGAGATTAGCATCCTTTAAAGTCATAAATTTGCAAAACTTTAGATGAGGAAAACCTCAGTCCCCCCCACCCCACACATCTTTATGAGAGATCTTCTTGTGCTTTCTCCAGTTTACTCTTAGCAGTCTCCAATAATGAAGCCTGCATGACAGCTTTGCATCTCTCTCATCCTCACAACTCCAATATCAGTAAGAGTTTTTAAAATAATTTCCAAATGAACTTAACAGTCAAAATCATAACACGAAAATCTCATTTGCTGTTTAAATATTTTCCTAAATCTGCTTTTTGCCTGATTTGGTGGGATGACAACCCAAATATGCAACCCAGTATGCAAAGGATGTGGAGACACCCAAAGGATGTGGCCCTTAATGCTTGGATACGCTGAATACAAATTAAAAATAGCTCAGATGTAATTCACCTTGTTCCATTTGAAGTTTGTGAATGAACACTCATTTTGGAGTAAGCAGCTCCTTACTGAATAAGAGGATTTTCACATTTACAGTCTAAAAACTTAACTTTTTTTTTCATGTTAAAGTTGCTTCATTTGAATGTCTTAAAAGGACACAACCATAAAACAGCCATGAAAGTCTTTCAGTAATCTGGAAGATGAGAAGAATCACAGAAGGGCTGAGGTTGGAAGAGACCTCTAGGGATCATCCAGTCCAAGCCCCTGCTCCAGCAGGGACACTCAGAGCATCTGCTCAAACAGTGACACGGGCCCGGAGAGCCAGTGGGATCTACATCCTTGGAGACAGCCAGAGCTCCAGCAGAAAAAGGCCCTGAAACCTCTGCACTTCCTCCTCAGCCGGGATGATTAACGGCAAGATGATTTATTGCTCAATATATTTATCTTAATAAGGAGAACAGGGAGACATTAACAGGAACATCCTTTACTAACATAAATGGAGAAGAAAGACTCCATGATACATCTTCTAGCAGAAGGCCCTTTAACTTCTTGGCACACCCAGGAATAATTCCAGTGCTCAGAATCCAAATCTAATTGAATCTGAGCGTATCGGTATTATAAATAAATTTCTCAGATGGAGAGGAATCAGCCAATATAAAATGCTATCTTTAGACATAGCGAATGTTTTAAGTTTGGTGCTGCTTTGAGTGAGGACTTCACAGACCTGAAGGGGTCCTTCCAAACCGAATCACTCCATGACTGCCCATGACCACTATTTTCAGCCTGTCATGATACCAAAATTCACACCCTGATTCTGTCCACTGACATTAAAGGGAATATAAACACTGGCTCAGACATAGGTACCTGGATGGCAGGAATCTGTCCTTGGATAGATATGTCCTTATGCATAGGAATCAGATGGTGAAAGTTTGGGAAAAGTTGGGGAACCTTTTGGGAAAGTCCAAGAAACTCATCACAAGAATAATAATTTTGCCTTTAAAATCAGAAGAAATCATTGAACTGTCTGGTATTCTCAGTGGAACAAGACAGACAATCCTGCATTAACCTAAGAGCCACAGCAACATCCCCTGAGCTTTGTATTCCTGAGAACATGCCCTTCTGAGAAGCCTGTAGAAAGTCTTTGGCATCTTAAACTTGTTGAATTATTCAAAGCAGATATCATGAGAAAATGAGACTGTGGTGAGGAAATACCTATCTGGAGAGAAGATTTTTGGCTGATCTTAAAAAAAAAAAGTGCTTATTATAGCACATTTAGCCAAACCGTAACTTCACTATAGAAAGCTGACAGAGAATTTTACCTACTTAAAAAGTAACTTACAAGTGAACATCAGAGTAAGTCCTGGTGTATAATTTCCTACATAACTCATTCCGATTCTGCCTTTTTCCCCACAGATTTCTCATTGGGTTTTCTGTTTTTAGGAAGCGCCTGCATTTCCTAACTTAGCTTCTAGCTACAATTCTCATTTTCTTCCTACTTCTCCTCTTTGTGTAGCATCTCTGCATAGAAGGACCTGGTGGTCCTGGTGGACAACAAGGTGACAATAACCCACCAGGGTGGCCTTGTGACAATGGTGTCCCGGTCTGCGGGGACGAGTGTCACCAGCAGGGTAGGGGAGGTGATGTCCACGTGCTCCTCAGCCTGGTGAGGCCACACCTAGAGTTTTGTATCCACTTCTGGGTTCTCCAGTACAAGAAGGGCATGGGCTACTGGACAGAGTCCAGCAACAGGCTAAGGTGGTTAAGAGCCTGGAGCAGCTCTCACAGGAGGAAAGGCTGCAAGAGCTGCGAGTGTTTATCAGGGAGAAGACTCACAGGGGATCTTATCAACATGTGTCAATATCTGAAGGGAGGATGTAAAGAAGGCATATGATAGTACTTGCGCTGGTGCCCAGCTACAAAGAGGCAACAGGAACGAACACAGCAAGTTCCATCTGAACAGAAGCAACAAGTTGTTTGCTGCAAGGACGACTGAGCGTGAGGACAAGTTGCCCAAAATGGTCATGATGCTCCACACCTGGAGCTACTCTACAGCTACCTGGACAGGGTCCCGGGCAGCCTTCTCTGGGTGACCCTGCTTGAACAGCACCGTCTGGATGATCTCAAAGTCCTACATTTCACGTACTTTGCTTTGATTTGGTTGTTGCTACCAGGGTACCTTGAGCACCTGCTACTCTTGACTTTTGGACCTTCCCCACATGCTCATATAGGATGAAGTGTAGAGTCCCCCCTCCACAGAGCTCTGTCACACCAAGATTAAAACACTGCCAGCTCCCATGCACTTCTGTCCAGTGCTACAGGACTTTATCTCTCACAAACACATTTTGCGCTTAATCACTTATCTTCTTGCTTCTGTCTTTAAATGGATAATGCAGCATCCCTCTCTGTGGCTGCGGAAGCCCCAGCCTTCAGCATTGGCCCTGCCTGTCTTCTATGGTCCCCATCACGAGAAGTGTAAGGGCACGTCCATATATCAAGTTGCAGGCTTACCCAGACCTCAGAATGAATGGGAATTACTAAACCCTTGAACTACAACACATTTCATTTCATTTTTCCTTTTGCTCTTGAAGCTGTACCTAGGGGGCTGCAGTAGTCTCTGGAGTGCAGCGCTCATTACAGGCTACAGAAAGTCAGCAATTTCCAGAAGATGCATAACCACAGACAACCACCACAAGTCACCCTTCTGTAGTTCACGGGGTCCTCTGTGTGTCAGACCCAAACTGACTACAAGCTCTGCACTCTGCAGCTGGCAAGAGGTGCAGTGGCAAGCAGAAGAACAGAGCATTTTGGGTTTTGAGCACATCCATACCCTTGCAGATAGGACATACACCTGGAATTCCTTCCTCCTCCCCAGATGCTGCTGGGCTGAGCTTAGACCCTCCCTGTTCTATTTTCTGCTTAGCTATTGCTCCGAATACCCGTGGGAACCATATTCTTGCATGGAGTACAATGCTGGGAGTGTTTGCGCACACCTGGGCAATGGGAGCCTCCGGCAATACAGGACTCCAGCCTGATCATTCAAGTTGCATTAGAGACTCGGCAGTCAACTGAGGCACGAGATGATCCTGGAGACGAAGGGCAGCAGAATCGGAGGCAGTGAGAGTGCCCCAGCAGCGACTGGGGTGCCCCAGCAGCGTTTCAGGGGAAACGGCTCCCGCTAGAGCCAACACAGGTGTCACTATTGCAGCACATGGGGATACTGCAGCCAGAGACTTCAGCTAATTGCAGAGAAAAGCGACTTGAGAGAAACCTTCCTTCCTTCTGCCTTTGATGGACGACTCCTCCTCAGGGCACCCTGTCCTTGATCCCACACAACGTTACACAGTTGCAGGGACAAGAGAAAAACTACTTCATCCAAATGGTATAGAAAGTATTCAGACTAAATACAAGTCTGTCAGAGTGCAAGCGTGGGACGTGTTGTCGGTTCAGCACGCAGGCACCCAACAAGCCTCCCGGTACAGCTGAGGAGGGAGACAGACGATTTATTTATTTACACAGGGAAGGGAAAGGGCCACCCTGGCCCCATTAAACAGAGCAGAAAAACACCAAGTGGCTTTTAGGGATGTCTGTATTTTTAGGAACCAACTGTCTCAAAAATGTCGGCATCTGGTGGGAGAGAAAATTCTCCAAGTCAGAACAAGTGAAACAATCTGGAAATGGTTTGAATATGGACTAATAGAGCGCTAGACTGGAGACGTGAAATAATGAGGCAGGAGCCAAAAATAACCACGGTGGCCACAGCAGTGACGGAGACTGCAACGAAGCCAGCAAGCAGAGCGGGTGTCTCCAGCTACAGAGCTGCTGGAAGATACTCCTATTAATTGTAAGATTATATTATATACTAATCAAACATAAATTATCATTATTATTAGGTAAATGATTGCTCATCATTTGACTATTAAGTGATGGACAGTAAATGATGAATGTACTGATGCACAGGCACCAAAAAGACTCTACGGGTGGTAGGGTCCCTGCATCCTCAACACCGCAGCAAGGAGAAAACTATCTGTATGATAGAGTATAACATTCTTGTTCAAAAATAGATCAATTCCCTTCAAAGCCTTTCAGCATGCTGGTCCCATCTGCTAGGCATCCAAAAACGCCTTGTACACACAGCAGTGACCATGTTACTGCTATGGAAAGCTCTACATTTGCTTTATGTTTGGATTTAACAATTTGATCATAGAATCACAGAATCATTAAGGTTGGAAGGGACCTCTAGGGATCACCCAGTCCAACCCCTGCTCCAGCAGGGACACCCGGAGCACAGGGCACTTGGTCACATCCAGGCGAGTTTTGAAGATCTCCAGAGAAGGAGCCTCCACAACCTCTCTTGGTAACCTCTTCCAGTGCTCCGTCACCCTCATTATCAAGACATTTTTCCTTAAGTTCCTGCAGAACTTTTGGTGTTTCAGTTTGGGGCTGTTTCCTCTAGTTCTATCTGTGGCCACCACTGAAAAGAGGCCGGCCCCATCCTCCCCATTCCCTCCCTTGAGATATTTACACACACTGATAAATGCTTTCATATATGCTATATATGTCATATATGCTTTTATACGTTTGCTTTCACTTGATTTCATTTGATTTCTTGTTCTCATTCCCGTAACACCTGCTAGCATCAAGGTGCTACCTGGAGTGAGCTCATCTACAGACTACCATAAAAAGCCAGAGGATCAAAAATCCTCAGATACAAACTATATTTTCCCGCCATGAGGCCAACCCATCTGTTGCTTTCTACCTTCTCCCTGGTTGTCACCAGAGTCCATAACACGACGGCGGACGGGTACCAGCTGGAATGACTGGGGGAGGCTCTGAGCAAGCAGCAAAACCAGGAAACTCACTGTGTAAAGGACAATTATGAAGGCTAAAAATACCTAGAGATCCAGAAAGGGAGAGGAAGAATTCATGGAAGAAAAAGCCACAAGAGATTGTTGAATGCAAAAGACCAGAAAGTCCTGGGGCTCCGGAAGCCCTGGCAGCACAAAGGCCGTGCCGCTGCATCGGCCTCTTCCCGTGTGTGGCCCTCTCCCCACACCAGCACCCTACCACACCAGCCTCCAACGCTTTCTCTCCTAACCCCTCGTCTGGTCACCACAGATCTCACTCTTCAAGTACAGCTCTATTTCCTCCACCCTCTTCTGTCACATTGGTGCTGTAGGATGGGACAATAATACTGGTGTCAGTTCTTACTGGTGCTTCCAATCCTTTGATTTTTTCCCCTTATGGCTACCTCGCGTTTGTCTCTAGAGAGGTTCGCTTCATTCTGCGCTCTGCTTCTCTTCACATGCACGTTATCAAGTGGGGCATTCCCTGCTGCAGGGCACTGTGGAAGCTCCCAGGACACATGGGTTCAAAAAGCAAATTCACGTAAGACCCACCCATCAAGGGTCCCCCACACAAGGACCCACATGGAACTCAGCAACCTCCAAACCAAGAACTGCCAGAGACTGGGTGGCTACTGGGGGCTGCATCATTAGACACTTGCCCTGCTCTTGCAGCCCTTTCTCGGAATCTGGTTTTAGCCATTTCTGGAGCCAGAAACCCAGATTCACCCCGCAGAAACCAGTGACTGCTCCTGAGGCCATCCCAGAAGTGAGCTCACGGAGCCACAACGGAACTGGTTACCTCTATGGCCTTCCTTCTAGAAGGGCTCCATCAAACACAAGTTTAAGTGGTACAAAGAGAACATTTTAGCTCCTAGCTCTTTAATGAACCTCCCTAACAAGAATCTTCCCCAGGACTGGCACAGCCACCAGTTCAAAGGGCATTTGGGGAGAAGCAGCAGCTCCTCTGTCCTGAGGCGCTGGCTGCCACCACGTGCCCAGGAGCAGCACGTGGACCCCCTGCCACCATGGGGCACCCCACACTGCACCCTGCTGCCACTGTGGGACGCTGCTGGCCCCGCGGCAACCTTATTTTGGATGTCTCACTGAAATCAAGCAAAGTCAATCAATCAATCGTGCGACCTCCCGATGTACTAGAAGGGAACTAGCACTTCCATTTTTCTGAGGAAGTCTATCCATGGAGTTACCATTTGACAGCATTTGACAACTGGAACGAAGACCTCTCTGAGCTCCCTTTCTTCCATCACTCATTTCTCACAAAGTTTATTCGCTCGAGGTCCGTGCTCTGTAAAATACAAGGTTCCCACAAGCAAGGAGACTTTGCACTGGCACATTACTAAAGATTTGGCACATTCCTAAAATCACTTGAATATACTCTGATATCTGATCTGATCATCGAGAGAGCGGCTGACTGTGAAGAGCTACAGATGGAACCTCCAAGTCTACAGAAAGAAATGATGGGTGAAATCAGCACAGAGCAGCACAGAATAATGCACATGGAGCAAAAAATCCCAGCTCTACGTGCAGAATAACTGAGCTTAGACACAGTAGGGAGGAGGTCTTGGGTCTATTGTAAGCAGAGCCATGAAAATACCAGCCTGGTGGACCACAGCTATCAGAATTCAAATCCATTACTCTAAGCTACTAGGAAAGAAGAGTAGCACCAAGAAGAAAATATAAATACGTCACTGTATAAATCCATGGTCCTCCAGTATCTCACATTTTGTTTACAGTTCTGATCCAATCTCAGCCTATGTAGCTAGAAAAGATATGCATGAAGGAGGATCAAATGCAAAGGAAATCTGCATTCCTGCAACAGAAACCACTGACAGACCAGACTGTATTTTAGCCTAGAAAAGGAGAGGACTCAGAAGGGAAGTATGAGTGACATCTGTCAATTCAGGAATAGTCTAGAGGGCCTGGATAAGGGTCCCTGCCTCTACGAGGTGGCAGCAAGCACGGGCAGGAGATGCTGCCTGTGACACACAGCTGCCTTGCTGATCTCTGCCCCTGTTTGCTGTGGATGCTGGAAGTTCACCTGGGCTTGGGGCACGCTAGTAAAGCAACCCATGAGACCTCTGCTGAGGGTCAACAGATCCACAGAAACCACGTCCAACTCTGTAATAAACCCAACCGGCTTCCTTAATATTTCCTCAGGTGGAGGCCCCTGAGGAGGGAGGAGCACATTCCTTCGCAGAGGGAGTGCTCTGGTCTCGTGTCCTAGCTGAGCGCACAGCTGTCAACAGATTATTTAACGTGCTAATTGGCATCTTCGATTTTTTTTTTTTTTTTAAGAGGATAGTTTTGTGCCTGTCTGGACGAACAAGATTCTGCTTATCTACAAACGCAACATCCATCTAACTGGCCTAAATTCCCATAAAAGAGACTATCCTCTGTTTATGCAGAATTTCATCTCTTAAAACCATGCTGTATTTGGCTGACTGTGAAATAGGGGAAGAACATATGAAGCATCAGAAGAGTAATCTTTCCTTCCTAATGCTCTCCTAGCACAATCTCACCATCAACCAGGTCTGTTCAGCCGTTTCATTAACAACGTGAATGATGGAACAGAGTGGAGACCGAGGCAACGTACAGACTGCACCAAGCTGAGAGGGGAGGCAAGCACAGGACACTGGAGAATCTTAACACAAAGGGGAAGGGGTTAAAATCCAAATGGGAATTCATCACGGGCCAAGTCCTGAACGACAGGAAAACAAAGCTCCCCAATAGAGAAGGGAGAGGTAAGAGCAGACTGTGATCGAGCTGCAACGTCAGCCCTTTGTGAACAAGGCAAGCCATGCTCTGGGATGCAGGAAGATTGAAAGGGAACGCAGGCAGGCCAGGTAATTTTTTTGCTTTTCTCAACACTACGGGGCCCGAGACACAGTCCTGTATTCAGGGTTGTCCTCTGCAGTGAGCTCATTGCCACTGCGAGAGACGCAGTTCCATCGGATGCAGAAGGCAGCTGGAGAAAGGGTCTGCAAGCTGGACTGGAGGTGCAATTACAGCACTGGGGCCAGGTTCAGCTGCTGGGCTCTGCTCAAAACATGCAGGCAGTATTAGAGTCCAGACGCTCTCTAAAGATTTAAAAAAACAAACAAAAAACAAATGAAATATTTTTAAAAACCCACAACAGTAGGCCAGATAACTGTTCATCTCATCCCTGGCTGGTGCCTAAGGCCATTGGGAAGAACTTTGGTTGTAGTGACCATGAGGTGGTTGAGTTCAGGACTATGTCAGGAATGAGCAGGGCAAAAGGCAAGACCGGTTTGTAGCTGTTGTTTCTCATCTTATTGCTGGCTACCACTGAAGAAAAGCCTGGCCCCCAATAGGGCAGGAGGCACGAACTGAAACACAGGCAGTTCTACCTGACCAGATGGAAAAACTTGCTCGCTGTGAGGGTGCTTGAGCACCGGGATAAGTTGCCCAGAGAGGCTGTGGAACCTTCATCCTTGGAGACACTCAACAACCAAACGGACGCAGTGCTGGGTCTTCTGCTTTAGGTGACCCTGCTTGGGCAGGGCAGCTGGTCTAGATGATCTCTAAAGGTCCCTTCCAACCTCAACCGTTCTGTGATTCCTGAAAAAAGACATCCTTCCTTTCACCCATGCACTAACAAATCAGCTCTGAGCAACCATATAAGGCACCACAGGGAACCTCTGACTAATGTCATGAGAGGACAAGAAAATAAACAGAAACTAAAAAAAAAAATTCAATTAAAGGAATGTTTAATTTCTTTTTTTTTCATTAATCTTTACTGGTAAAGATTTGGTTCACATACTCAGCCGACAGCTAGCACTAATTGCTGTGTTAAAATTCAGTAGCCCTGCCTGTTTGCACATACACTGAGACATTGAGATAACGGTGTATTTTTATGTAACTCAGTAAGTCCTCAGGTAATGTTCCCAGAACTGCATACAACTAAAGAACAGAATCATTTTTAAAGAAAGCAAGATGGCAAATCTAATATTTAAACTCAAAAATTGACCAAATTCTTTTAAGGGAAAAAGCACAAACCCAATTTTAAATGCCGCTTTGGAGGCAAATCCTTAAAAATCACCATTTTTATCCACTCACTGAACAGATCATCCCCACTGCTTGAAAGAAACATGAGCATTCAAGTTCCAAAACAGGAAAAAAATAAACCCCGAGTCCCTGGGAAGCTATACTTGGCGGAGGGAACCCCCATCAGCGTAGGCGCCACTTCCACAGGCCTGTCTGCAATAGGCTTCCCCCAGCACGGCTGCCGTCTGAAATACGGCTGTCTCGGCTAGACATTCGGCACTTACCCTGCTCAGTTCAGCTGTGGGACGTAGAGCTGCTGGCAGTTTGGGGACGCCCACAGGGACATCTGTGCACAGCACTGCCCGCCGATACTCTGCAAGAGCATCCAGCCGTCCATCTCGCCCCGCGCTCGCAGCAGAAACGCATGAGGCTGAACTGAGGCCCTGGCCAGCAGCAACTCAAATGGGCGGAAGGGGTCCCGAAGAAGCCAGGAGAGATGAATCAGATATTGCCAGTGGTGCCCTCAGAGCAGAGCCAGGCTTAGACTTGGCCCAAATGGAGAACTCCCAAGGTAGGGGCTGTATCTTGAGCCATGATGTGCCGTGTGCATGGGCGCTGGAAGGCGCAGGGCGGCATAAGCTGCCAGCTGTGCGAGCCCAGCAGAACAGAAAGCTTCGCTTGCTCAGGGGCTTCTAGTACAGATTAGGTGTTGACCTGCTGGAAAGCAGCTCCACGGAGAGGGACCTGGGAGTCCTGGTTGACACTAAGTTAACCATGAGTCAGCA
>JAVCKT010031582.1:0-29406 GCA_032273925.1 Rhynchotus rufescens | reverse complement strand
AGTCTGATGCAAGTCTTTAATCCGAGATCCTTGGAGAACGCTTTGGTTTTTAATATTTCTATGACCTTCTCCAGGGGACCGAAAAATTACTTTGAAGTATCAAAGTGGTGCATGGAGTTTTAGCTGTGTGATTCCCATTAAAGTCAGTAGGAGCCAGGTAGCTAAAACTCAACCCAACTAGGAAAACATGCTCCTTGTGCAGTGTTAAGTAGCAAAGCAATTCTGTGACATGGCAATGACATTTTACTGCATTTGCCGGCTTTAATAGATCCATTCAGGGCTTGTATTTTTACTAAAGTTTCACTGTTCAGTGAAAATAATAAAAGAATATTCAAAACCAGGTATAGGCTGCTCTCGTAAAAGGCACGACTGTTCTGAAAAGCTGTTTCCCCCCCCTCTATTTTTAATACAAAAAGGCAAAAGTGGTTTTGCAGACTCTGGGTTCAGCACCTGAATGTCAGCCGTACTGCAAGCGTTTATTCAGGGTGCTGGAAAGTGCTTTGCGTGCTGCTACCCGAGGCCAGCAGCGGCCGCAGGTGACTGTGCTGGCAGCTGATGGGGATTTATCGTGCTCCTGACTAGGGAGGAAACCGTTTCTTTCCCTCCAGAAAAGCTCTAAATTGGGCAAATGCATCCATAGAGCGGGCACGAAGGAACTTCAGAATAAGACAGTGATTTGCACGGCAGGGTTGTGAGCACCTCCAAGAAGGCCACGTGTTTCTATTTCTGTTCCTGTCTCACCTATGGATCAGGAAGAGGAGGCTTTTGTACGGGGACTCCAGGCACTTGTACGGAGGTGATTTCCCGGGGCTGATTCGGGCGCTGCCGCTGGTTTTCACTCGCACGTCCTCACCTTCACCGCGGCACAGACATCCGGCGGGTTGGCCTGTCAGAAATCTCCAGCGCATCAGGTTTCCTACAAGCTTCTCATTTCTCTGCAAACCCAGCTGCAGACGAGCAAGTTCTGCCCTGTGTGAAACTCCTGTTGGGTTCCCTGTGTTGACCATGCTAGTCTGCCCTGCGTGTCGGAGGCACGGGGCCACCTCGGTACCTGCCTTTCAGCTCCCCGGGATTTCTTGCCCGTGATAAATGTGCAGCTCAAGTCCCTGCCTGACCAAGGGCAGCAGCTGGGTACACAAAACCCCTGCTCCGGCCACATTTGCACCAAATAAGTAGCCCAGTCTGCAAAAGAAAGATACTGTCTTCTGCAGACACCTGATTCTTTTCGTCAGGAAAGATATGAAAGTTTCTGTATCCAGTTTTCTGCAAGAATGGGGGAAGCCTGCTTTATATGGTACTGAGGGAGGAGGGAATGGAAAGGCATCTCCACTCAGCCATGTCCAGGAATACAAGTGGAATTGCACAGAGGCTTGATCCCAAATTACAAGACCCAGTTGCCCTTTTCCAAGCGACAAGCCCATTGTTACGGGCTTTAGCTCTGCAGCTGCATGTGGAAATCTGCAGTGCTGGCATGCGCCAGGGACCAGTTAAAAATAATTGATAATACGCTGCAGTATTAAGGCTATTTGAGAAAGGGGATAGCGGTGCCATCCCACTCTTTAAGCAAACCTTGATTTTGTGTTTTGCTGACAAGGTCATCTCTCCTTTGTGCGCTACTTAACAAGAGGAGCAAGTGTTCACAAGCGTTGGCAATCAAAGCTCCATTCATCTCGGCGGAGTCGCGCTTTGTCCGCGCTGGCCTTTGTCCAAGGGAAAATACCGCTGGAACCAGCACGTCTCCTTTGCATCCTTTTGGCCCGAACCTAAACATCCTCTAGGAGAAGTCACAACAGAATTGAGACGTGAAGTGGCTGCGGAACTTTATTTACACCAAAATAAAATAAAGAAGTCAGGTGCGCTTTTCATCCTCTCCAAAACGGGGAGCAAAGCTTCTAAATCCTGCATTTCACAGTGGCATCAAGGAGCCACGGGATGAAGTGGACAGCCATCAAAGAGCCTTCTGCAAGTAGGGCATGGGATGAGGAGTGTCACCATGAAAGCTTATGGTTGAGGAAACCACCTTGCAGCGATCCTGTCTGTTTAACAGGTGGTCCTGGAAAATCCAAGACAATTCCTCCAGAATCTGGAGCCAGAGTTCGCCTCTACCTGGCATGACACGCTAAGAAGCTTGCAGGGCTCAGGAAATAAATGTGACTATAGCACTGGCCTGGAGAAAGGACTTCTCATGTTCCAAGTGCAGCCAACAGCACGCCAACAGTTGCATTTTCATCCCCAAAACGGCAAAGGGTGGCACGAGCCCCAGGCATCGCAGACCTCAGTACATGCTGCTACTTCTACGCGGCCAGGAGATGTATTTATAGTGTTCAGGTTATAGTATATCAGGTTTTCTAGCATCAGGTTATTTTGTCCAGAACATCATCATTTTGGTTTCTCCCCAGCAGGCTGAAAATGCACGGAAATGTATCAGAATTAAATAACAAACAAGACTGACCTATCCCTGGTCCCCAAATTTTGCTTCTGAGTCTCAGTGCGACTTGCCAGGAGCTCAAGGAGCTGCATGTGCTTTCCCGAGGAAAGTAAGGGCAATTCATCCTTAATATGGGCCTGTGGCTTCCAGGAGCTACAGGTTCCAGCGTCCGAAATGCTCCACCGTGACCCTAATTCCAGTCTGTGCCGTCAAAATTTCCTATCAAGGAGGACTTTCCCTGCGCTCGCAGGGAAAAAACAGTGAGCTGCATTTGGAAGTCATAGCGTTGGCTTCCTTGGGTCCATAATTTATATGAATTAGATTTCCTGAGTCGCTTTGATTTTTTAAGTACCCTTTTCAAACCTTTTAAAACAGCCTTATTTTTAAATACTGACCTTTACTATAGGATTCGGGCACAGGGCCAAGAACTTGCTCAGATTTCCTGTTCACACATGTTTATGCTGATCTGTTGAAAAATGTATAATACTCCTTTTTTTTTTTTGCTATATGACAGCAGAGACTAATTTTACACATATGGCCAATCCAAAACGATGTTTTTGTGTAATTCTGCTCAACACGGTACATGTGTGTGCATCTGCATGTGTATATTTAATTAAATTACTAAAAAAGTCTTAACTTTGATTTACAATAGTTAGCAGGCTGCATATGAATATTAGAAGAAATAACAGAATCATTAAATTAGCTTTATTAGACTTTTCAGATGTAAAGACATAAATAGATGATAATTTTTCCTCTTTAATTGAGAAATATTTGGAAGTGTGGGGAGACTGAATCAAATTTTCATTATGCACCTGGTCAGGGACTGAGGTAAATGATTCTTTAAACAGTTTGAAAAAAGGGGGAAAAAATGCTCATTGAAGTCTTGTTAAGTCGTGTGAGAATATGCATTAAATGCCTATCTCTCCTGTGGGTACGTAGGTATCAGATACTTGTTTTACTGTGTGAGGTTTAATGCTTTTCTTCTAATTTCTAATGAACTTTACCACCAGACTACTTGATCATGACTAAGCCTATGAACAATGCAAATGGAATTGCCCCCTGATGGTGAGGAATGGGGCCCAGATGGCCCTTAAAAGGTGATAATTAGGAAATATAGCATATCTGAGTAGCTAGAAAGAGGGAAATTCGTTGAAGCCGGTCAATCTGTTTGAAGCAATGGTCTTTTCCTTAATTATATAGATTTTCATGTAGGGCTGTTTTAGAGTAAATTTTTTTCCAGAATTTTTTATTTGCAACTTGAAACTAGAAGCCCATGATCCTGCTAGGCTCTGCTTTAAATTATCCCTGGGATCTTTTCATCTCGTGATGTCCTCAGCATAGGAACAGCAGGCTGCCTGCTCGCGCTGTGGCAGCGCTGAGGGTTACGTGGGCTCCCGTGCTGCAAAACGGTAACAACGTGAGGACGGGAGAGAGATACCTGTACGTTGTATGTATGTACATATATATGTATGTAGGTGCCTTCTTTTATGTTATGGCTGAGATGCTAATGAAACAGCTCGGGTTATTTAAGGCTTCCCATTGTAGCTCTTATTTACAGCTGCCTTATGAAATGATGCTTTATGTTGACTGCTCGGGGTGCAAAAAAGGCCAGTGGGGAAGGGGCACCCACGTCGTTACATTCTGGGAGAAAACTATGTGGAAAAGGGAGCTTACTGATAAACTCACTTTCTTGTTATCTGTAATCTCTGTGGACTCTCTATGTATGGACACACAACATAGCCACCTATCAGAATTTCAGAGAAGGAGTGGCTAAAATATATACACAAATATTACTTGTTGAACACAAAGTCTAAATTTGAACTCAAATGTCAAATACAAAGTCCTGGAACAGGTATTCAGCAGTCAAATTTATCCAGATTGCTTGTGTGCCTCAAGTTCATCTCATCATTTACAGTGTCAGGGGAAAGCAAGCTTTCGAAAGCAGAGCTGGTTGTTAAAACATTGCCATAAGTAGGCAAGTATTTAAGTATTTTTTTTTTTTTTTTGGTCTTGTATAATATTTAATTTTGTCTTATATTCTGTCGCTTAGGGCAGTGGCATTAGAGAGCTGCAGGCCCTCTTCCCTGCTCTGACTGTATGGAAATGGAAAGAGCCTGGGAGTCACTCTGCTGCCAGCGCCCTAAAGCACCTTGGCCCTCAGGGCCTCTGTTAACCTCTACCTTTTATTACATATTTTTCTGTTTTATTTTTAATTGTCCTCTGTTTCTAAATGCATTTTCCTCAGCTCTGCTGGCTGGAATTAAGATCAGCCTAAGGTCAAGTGTTCATGTATTTACCTATCAGTGAGTTACTGATTTTTCTTCTGCTCGTGCATCCTCTTCTCAGGAGGAACCAAACAGCAGTGCTAGAAGAAAGTGAAGCCTAGAGCTATGGAGATTGAAACTGGAAGAAAAGAGTGGGTTTTTTTTCCCATTATTTTCCTCATTTTGCTTTCTTCTGCATATAAAGTACTCCAAGACAACAGAATGGTATCTAGATTGAGTTGCTGCTTTCTACGTCTGAAAGTCTTATTGCAGTAACTGAAAATATTCCCCAGACCTAGAATAGACTTATTAAACTGTTGGTAGATATGAATAATTTTAAATATAGTATTAATTTCAAATGTAATTATAAAAAAATAGTCTTATTAGTTAAGTTACTGTGAAATTGTTATAATACCTACAAACTGTTCTAACTCAATTGCATTTTGCAGTTTGAGCTCCCTCTTTTTTTTTTTCTTTAATTAAGAGTTTTGAAGCATGAAAACACAATTTGTGGAACTAGTCCACATATTTTAGGAGAACTTTAGAAGAATTATGAATGACAGAAAATGACATAAGTTGTTAAGTAGAATTGCTCAGGCTGACAGTATTTAAATTCAAATAAATACATAGTTTTAGGAGAGGATGACTTCTAAAATGAAAAAAAAAAGGTGCATGTCAGCTGTAAGCAGGAGAAAATTATGTATATATACACACACACACACATACACATATATATATATGTATATACATATATACACACATATGCTAAATTGAGTAGATTTCCTCCTCCCTGGCTCACAACATACTGTAAATGGGAGGTACCTTCAGCGAGGTCCTTGGGATCCATGAAGGCTTTTGGGATAGAGCTGGCCTGGCTGCAGACTCTAAGGCCAAGATTAAGCCAGATCTAGTCCTGTGCCTCCTCGAGAATTCCTTGTGTTTCTCACATGATTTTGACATTTTCAGAGGCACTGGAAGAGCGTGGTGTGTTTGGACTGCCAGGTTTCATTAATGGCTGTGTAAACGAGGCTGCATTTATGTATTCTGCTCTTGAGATGTCTGCACGTTAGTAAGTCCCAGGGAGTGGGTGGTAGGTGCTGGGTGTCTGTGTATGAGAAACTGCGTTTTTCTGGTTCAGGACCTGGTTCAACAAGCCCTGTGTATCCGATAAGCCACGGGCAGGTCTTTTGGAGGGTTCTTGTATTTCCTTCCCCTTGCCCGCACGTGCGGCCGCCTTCCCGACGTCCTGCCCGCGTTTCCTGCCTCGGCGGGAGGCTTTGTTGTCCCCTGCTCCCATCTCTGAAGTCTCCGGAGCGCTCCCTGCCTTTTTGATCTAGCTCTTCCAAGGCAAATAAGCAAGTCTCGTCTGCTAGTCACAATTGCTCTGCTTCCCATAACTTCCGTGGCATAAACATGTTGAGTTCCTTTCTGCTTTAAATGGAATCTTTTGCTTTATTCCACTGCTTTTAGTCATTTTTATTAAAGGTCTCTTACTGTCTTTAATTTTGTTTGCTATTCAGAGAGAGTGGTTTTAGCCTCTCTCTCTATCCCAGGCTATCAAAAACTTTCCAGAACGTT
The DNA here is from genome assembly GCA_032273925.1 of Rhynchotus rufescens. Taxonomy (NCBI): domain Eukaryota; kingdom Metazoa; phylum Chordata; class Aves; order Tinamiformes; family Tinamidae; genus Rhynchotus; species Rhynchotus rufescens. Next base: position 23,136 of record JAVCKT010031582.1, on the reverse strand, counting down.
CTATATTCTGTTATTTTACAAGTAATTTATTGTAACTTTAATTTTATATGGCACAAAGGAGAGGACAGACGTGGAGGGCTACTTCATTGCACTCTGATGCAATTCAGTGTGCTAGTTCTGTTTATTATAATTGATTGGGAATGGTTAAAGTACCTAACAGCTGCCCCCTATATTGTGCTGATATTTATATGGTACTTTTATATTCTGTCTGCAACCATAAGCACAAAGGGTTTCTAAAGAATTAATATAAAAGTTGCTTGTAAAATTCCAAGGTTTATGGCATGAGTTCTTCAGCACAGACCTGCTCGTTTTATGTGAGTGGATGCTACTTAACAAGGCATGTTTTTCCTTTTCTGTGCTTCTTTCACACAGGAGAACACTCGTTTTTGAAAAGTTTAAAAACCTTTTATCTTGCTGAGACAAACACACCATATTGTTGTAAAGGATTCGGAAAGAAGGTAGCGGGTATATGCAAGATTAATGGCCACAGATACCTTGCAGTACTTTAAATCACTTGGGCAACCAGTAGCCACTTCTCTGTACTGCTTAGAACCTCTTGTTTATAATTAACAATTTAATGGCTTCCCCCCCTCTTTTCTTTCAAACAGACAAAGCCTAAAGCTTGATCCACTAGATGCTGCCTAAAGGTAATTTGGCACCAAGTGCCTCAGGACCATCCTTCACCCTTTATCCAGGGACCACCCTTGCCATGGGAGAGGTCTTGCTCCAAGGCTGAACGGAGGGTTCCTGCGCTTTGTCCGACCCCACATCCACAACTCCCTGTTTGCAGCTGGAAAAACCCAACAGCCCCACAGGTGGGTGCCTGATGTGGCAACTCCAAAAGGTTGGGACGCATGGAAGGATGTGGGGAAGGGAGCTGTTTTTAAGAATTGTTGTGTAGTTCTGTAACTCCCAGAAATGAAGCTTTAAAAAAGGACCTTAATTCTGATATATTCCAAGGGCACAGGTAGTTGATAAAACTGTAAGTGGCAAGTGCCCATATTAGTATATTTATCTGTGCCTGCTTTATTTTCATGGGGTGAATGCAGCTTTAACAAATGTGTTTAGTGTTTGAGGAGCATGCAAGGTCTCTTCTCCCCCCTTCCACTCCCAATCCGGATGTTATTGCACAACATTAAGCGTATTCTTTCCTGGACATTTGCAAAAGAATAGAAAGATCACCTGCTTTCCATATGTATAGCTGGCATCATAGATAACTTGCACCTGGTGGAAGTACTTACACTTGAAAATACATCTTTGAATAACTTGTACCCATGGAAAACCTACTGCAAATAACAAAGCAGAAGCAGGGTGGGATTAGAGAGAGAAATAATTTATATGCAAGGAGATCCTGGGTAAATGAAGAGGAGTAAATTCCCTATCCCTAACCTACAGTTTGAGTGTTTTCTTTTATGTGTTACCAGATAACTCATGGAATGCATGCATGGAAATAGAACAGGAATTCACACTTCAGGAGAGGAGCAAACCTGTCTGCTTAAGCACTGTCCTCCGTAGTGTAGATATTCCAAGTGGTTTTAAACTTGAGTAGCTAATACATGCCTACTGTGCTCACATTAAAATACAGGGAGGACAAGGCAGTTCAGTTTTGCCTTGAGGTCATCCCCCTTCTCCACATGGAGTTAACCTTCTGATAGAAGGAAGTACTTGGTTTTTGCTGTCTTTCTACCTGGCAATATCTGTCATGCACAAGTTATTTCATTTGGGAAAAAAAAAAAAAAAATTTAGGCTACTTTTTCTCTATCACGGAAAAGACACCTTGAGGCTTTGGAATCGTTTGCCTTTGTAATATCCTACAGGACTAGAAGTGACCAGGCTTTGATTCATGCAGAAGGTTTAAGGCCGCTTATTTTAAGAACCATTGAAACCTGAAGCGGCAGCCCTCTGATTACAGGCCAAGCCTGTATTTGACACAGTGCAGCAAGGATTTCTAACACCTATTCCAGTCTGGATTTAGAGAGAGACAACCTACATCAGAGTAATATTACCATGCTCTGACTTGTGAGCATTGTGTAGGCGGTTTAAGTCAGATTATTTTAAGAACTGAACAAGCCTGAAACTGCATTTTTATGATTATAGCTTTTTTTTTTTCCCCCTCCATCCTTTCCACATAGAGCAGTAGTGAATTCTAACATCTCTTTTAGCTGGCTTTAAAACCAGAGCCAGCCTATACTGAATTGGCCTCTTTTGATGCTACAGTATTGACTGAGGGGAGGGACAGATGGAACAAAAATCCTAATTGCCCAAACTTACAATAGGTTCCCAGCAGCAGCCATCACAAAAGAAATGTTAATGCAGTAAAAGGTAAATGGAAGGAAGCTAAACCCAACTTGTGGACAATTCAAAACCTACATCAATTTATTTTAAACTGCTTCCTGCAGTTTGTGAACACCTTCCTAGTCACAGGAGAATTATATTTGTTTTAACATTAGTCACTGCTCTGCAGAAGTCTCGCCATAGCTGCCCAGTTTATAAAGCAACCTGGAAGACGTAGCCTGGCATGAGGAACAAATACTTCATGGGGTCTGGGACCAAGTTCCTGAAGTTATTTCTTAAATATGGCCAAATTCTCATGCCTCTTTTTGCAGCTGCAACTGAACACTGTCTCTTCCAGCATGAGCATTGAGAGTATCTGCCAGTGCAACAGATGGCAGAGGTGTTTTGGTGTTTCACCCATGAATGAAGGGGCAAAATGTTGTTTACCAGTCATCCTCTGTCTATACATCTCACAATAATTCCATTAAAGTATCATTCACAGCATTCCATTTTCTAGGATCTCTTCCTTTTAAAAGTTCTTATCTCTCTCTCATGGAAATATGTTGTAGCTAATCAAAAACATCCTAGAAACTGAAAACTGCTTTGCAAGAAGCCTGCGTCCCAGCTGCGCACCTGGAGCTCCCTCTGATCAAACACATCTTAAAAGGCGTTGTTGACTTCGGCTCACCATCGTTACCTTTTCTGATGAAGAACACAACAGAGGACTGTTTTGCTAGTTCTTAGACTTCCGTACTAGGCATTAATTCAAGATAAGAATTTGACATGCTTTTTGCTGGAGCATTAAGGATCTCGAACCACAGAGCAAGCTCCTGTGTGCTAGCAAGTATTTACAAGCCTTCCTCTAAAGAGAGCTCCATCATAAAGAATTAGGGCATAATTTTAATAAATATTGTTTAGAGTGATTTTCTTAAGAGTTTGGATTCCCCTGTTTTGTCATTGATGGATACCCACAGTTATGCTATGATGAGAAGGAAATAAAGCTATCCTTCAAAACTGAAGGTGAGACCTGGTCCATATTTAACCTACAAGATTTTGATTTTTCCACCCTTCTCAACCAAACCAGTAATGGTGAGTTTTACAGTGACCTTGTGTGGATACAGGCAGGCTGTGACCGAAGCATCAGAGTGCTGTGTGGGACCTGGCAGTCAGGCTTCCAGTCCTTGCCTTCTCCAGAGCTCACACCATGAGAGACTTGTAATGTATCTCATGAGGGTGCGAGGTGCATTTCCATCATTTTCAGTCAGCAATGGCACGTTTCATCCACAAACTTGCTTAGTTCTTTAGTGGGCACCCCTATCCGTGCTGCAGGGCTCCCCGCAGCAGCATCTTGGAGATACTCCAGGGGCTGCCTCCATCTCCACTGGTCCTTTGCATGAGCCTGCTTGCTCCTGCTTGTGCGTGGTGATCTGATCCCACAGAATCACAGAAAATCCCCATAAAATATTGACCAAATTGCCCCTGTTTGCACTCGGGAAGGACCACGGTCTGGTTTTGCAGTGAAAACTGGCCATTTCTGAGAAAGCTTGGCCTTGTCTGGCAGGGGGTTGGTGGGGTGAGAGACCAGGGCAGACGCTGGGAATGCCATTGTGTCCTGCCATGAGCTGCCATCGTGCCACCAGCCGCCATTTTATGACGAGGCACCAGCCGCCATCTTGCGACCAGGCAGGACCCACCAGCAGCCGCCATCTTGCCACGAGGCACCACCTGCTGCCTCAAGATGGCAGACGGTTGGCACAGCTGCCCCACTCGAGATGGCGGCTCCCTTCCCTGCGCTGTCCCCACGGGACCCGTTCGCTACAACAACACCATGTCCCCACCTCTCCCACATTACCTCAACTTTGCCAGCCGCGGGCATCCATGCTGCCCGGGGACAGTGGCGGCAGTGCCCGTGCGGGGGCTGCAATAGACCTGCCCCATGCAACAAGGCAGCGGGGCTGCTTGCAGAAACCATGCATTTTGCTTTTTATGGCTTTTTCCAGATGACACATTTTGTGTAGCCACTCGAGCTCTTTCTCAGCCGCAGCCCCGCGCGCCGAGCGGCAGCGCTTGGTCTGTGCGCCTTGAAGTGGCGCCGCTTATTGGTCCCCTCCAAGGTAACCATTCAAGGTCTGCGTGTTTGGTTATAAAAGTCAAAGGTTAAGTGATTTGGGAATAAAATGTCACTTAATGTGACAGGAACGCGACAGAAATGAACCTGCTGATGCTTGCATTACTCCTGGGGTTTTCTTTTCACTTACAGGCTTGGTGTTAAATAATTTTATTAACTGAGGAGGGGGAAACATATTATTTGCTAACATTTTTATCCTCATGGCAAAATTTATTGTGTGTTGCTCTGTAAGCATTTTAAAGCGGGGAGATTGGGAAAGCAATGAAAGTTGAAATGGAACATGGTTTTTTTTTTTTTTTTTTCCTTTCGGAGGTGTTATTTAAAACACTGTATGCTTAGTCAAAAAGATTAATTGTTGCTTGTGGCTAAACAGATGATAAATTTTAAAATGATATTATTACAGTGTGTCAGCATAAAAGCTCCGTGTCCCAAGTGTGTCGCCTTTTTATGTTTCTGTTGACAAGGTTCACGTTTTATAGCACACTACCAGAAAGTGTTGACACATATTCAGATCACTGATTAAATGTTTTAAAAACGTGCCACTCAGAAACTAACCCTGATGGTCTCTGAGACAGGCATTTTAGGAGTCTGAATGCATTTCCCTTCATCAGTTAGGCTGCAGCACAGTGAGCAGTATTAATTAACTTTTTTTTCTTTTTTTTTTTTTTTAAATTTTGTTAGATTGCTATTTTAAGAACAGGGTTTTTTATTATTATTTACAATGTGTTTTCAGGCACTTTTTTATGGTTGTTTCAACATGGCTTAAGAGCTGAGTGGTAAATAATTACTCAGCAAGACACCGGGACATTGAAAAAAACATCATCTTTCTCCTTTATGATTTTGCTGAGGTGTTGGGGGGCTTTTTCTGTTTTGCTTTTGCTCCTTTTTAATGTTTTGAATTATGTAGCCTGAGACCATTAGATGGTGTTAAAAAGTACAAGTCAATGTATCTTTTGTAATTTCAGTAACGTTCAAGTTAGAAACGGTGCTCCGCATTTAAAACATCACTCGTTATTCTCATCCACATCCTGCAATCTGCTCTGCCACCTCAGATATTTTCTCCTGCATGGATTTAGCACAAAAGCAGCCGGGTTCCCTCCAGACCCTATGTTCAGGCTTGTTCCACAGCTTTTTATTGCCTGATCACACAGGTTGCCGGGCAGTTTCCATTCCCACAGGTTTCACAGAGGATTGCTTTTCCCCCCATGGAAGAGGCATAGAACAAAATGCAAAAACAGCCCTGGAAACATGGGCTGGGACCCAGGTGTTTCCTCTCCCAGCTGAGGGCCCTACTCACTTTCACAAATTCATACTTCTTTGTAGCTTTGTAGTTTCTGCCCCTATGTATCTTCCATTCTTGGAAAAGGGACCGGTTTGCAGCAATAACTGTGGGTTATATTAGTGCCGGGTATATTATTGATGGGTTGTAAAACTCTCTCCTCGGGGTTGTGCATTTGAGCCTCATCAGCCTGAGACCGGAGCAGGACCCCAGTTTCTCACCCTGAGTGGGAGTGCTGACAGGGCAGCAGCTGTTATGCAGCTTCTTCAGTGGCTACCCTGTAAAAGAAAATAATTAACCCTAATTAGAAAACCATCCCCTCCTCATTGGAGATATGCTGTGAAGCTCAACTTACTGTTTTTTTTAAGGGTTCTCTTTTTTATTTTTCTTCTTCTTTTTTTTTTTTTTTTTTTTGGTGGCGGGGGAGAAGGCATTACTGAGATATGGAGCATGCAATGTATTTGTGTGCTTTCTCAGTGTTTGCAATTCCAGACTATTCTGGATGGTGTTTCTGGAGTGACATACATCAAAGTTTATTTGAGTAAAAATATCTGGTTGACAAATAGCCTTGCTGTTTCATGTGACAGGAACGCCTAGAGCACAGGGAAGATAACCTGTTTTCTGATCATGTCATCTCTTGGTTCAGTAGTTGATTTTAATTACTCTCCATAAAACTCTGTTCACATTATGAGAGTCATCCATATTCAGTTTGCTCATCTTGCAATGCAACAATTCAGAGTTGTTTTTTATTCTGGAAAGTAGTACTAAAACTGTAGGCAAAAGAGGAAGTTGACAATCAGAGTGAAGAAAGGATTTTAATTGCGCTGTTTCAAGTCTTTCAAGTGCATTGTCTTAGTACGCCAAAAAAAAAAATCTTGCAATGTGATAAAAACTCTTGAGGCTTTATCCATAGTCTTTAGTGAAAGCTTCCTATAAACATTTTTAAACCAAACATTTTTTGAAAGATTTCCTCCCATCTCTTGGAATGGAAATGAGCTCTTGTGGAGGAGGTAAAATCAATTCCCACGTGTGCAAGACTTGGGGAGTACTGCATGTATGCTCAAGCAGGCCCAAGAGCTACATCACCTCCCTCCTGCTCTTGTGGTGCTACTGACCCACCTCCCGTTTTCCTTTCCTGCTCCGCCACTGAAGACACTTTCCCAGTGATCAGGCTGTGAAACAAAACTGCCCCTGTGGGCCGGGGGCCGTTGGCATATGCAGCGAGCCCCCCTGGTTGCCACATCGCCCATTAGCCGCCTTTTCTGTTGGCAGCTGCTCTCTTGGGATTGCCCTCGTCCCCTCCGCTCATGGAAAAGGTGGCACAGCTTCTACAGCACTGGGAGGGAATGACGCAGTAAAAAAGGGAGAAGTCGGGGGGTTCCTCGGGAAGGTGTTTCATCCCAGCTACGAAACGCTGATGGACGTCAGGAAAGGCTAACTGTGCTGTGAGGAGCTGCCTCGTGCTCTGCCGAGGGCTTCAAGGCAAGGGCATAGCCAGGCAGCCAAGGCTTGTTCAAGTGAATCCCACCTGGACGTAAAGATTATAAAAGAGACTGCGGCCCCTGCTCCGTGAAACCTCAGCAGGGGAAATTATTCTTTAATTGCTAAGGAACACACGTATTTGACCAGGGTGGGGTGTGCCCTGAAGGATGCTGTGCCAGCAGAGTGTCAGTGTAAGACGGGCCCACCTCGCTTGGTGGGATGAAACTCTCGGCCTTCGTGGAAGCGAGATCCGTGGAAATGTTATCATCGCTTTCAAAGGGAACAAAGTTGGAAGAGGCACACAGTGAAGTTGGGGCTCTGTGGAAGACGGTGACATTTTTTGTCGTTGAATTCAGTAGTGCCAAGGTGATTAATCCAGAGTGCTCCTGAAAACTGCACTCTTGCAGGCGGGTAAGCGACCGAGTACAAAGTACTTGGAGCTGAACCTTATGTTTGGTGAATCAATGCACATGGTACAGAAATTCAGCATCAATGGCTTCAGCTTAGGGTTTTAGAAGGTAAACTGGAAATAATTACCTTGGTATTTTTTATGTTTATCCTTTTGAAAAAAAAAAAGAAATACATCATTGCCAGCAATAACAAATGGAACCATCAAGGTACCAACAAGACACAAAAAATCATCCCTTGCTCCCTTTAAATGCGAAAAAGCCCTAACCAAAACTCCCAGTTGGGTATTATTTTCTGGATTTACTACAAAAAGAACAATGCATGTTTATTAAAAACAGAGTGGCTTTTAGCAGCAGCAGTAGCGCTGCACACAATACACCAAAGCACAACGGGGGCCTTCTCCCCGCAATTGATGTGGAGAAGACCTTTGGCAGAGCAATATGGAAATTCACATTCAGTGCCTTGATTAATTTGGAGTTTGGAAGCCACCTTCCCGAGACGGATGACAGTGGCTTATTAAATAAATAAATAAATGCGGGGGCCGAAGTAGCGCCGGCGTGATAGCATCGGATTTATGTCATCTGCAGGCACAGAATGGGCCTTTGTCGCCACCATTGTTCGGCCTGTCAGCAGAGCCCTTGGCAGCCGCCCTTTGTCGGGACTCGCGCCGGGAACAGCAGCCGGGAGCTGACGGCGGTTGGTCCGTTTGATGTCGGCCCGTTTTGAGGCGCTCCGCCGTTGGCATCGGCACCCGCCACGCGGAGCCGAAGGAGCGGGCGGCCGAGGCCGGCCCCGTGCTCCGCTCGCTGAGGGGAGCGGGGGCAGCCGGGCCGCGCGCGCTCCGCCGGGCCGGGCGCTGCCAGCCGGGGCTCTCCCAACGGAATTGGGGAAGGGAGGCGAGGACGGGAAGAGCGGGCGCCCGGCGGGCCCCCGCGGCGGCGCCGGCCCCAGGCCCAAGGGGACGGCCGGCGCGAGCGTGTGTCGGAGCCAGGCTACGTGTGCCTTGAGCTATTCGGAAGCAATTAGGAGCCGCCCGGCATAATTCGGCGTATAATAGTATGGCGGATAGGCGCAATCCGGCGGCTCGAGGGTAGGAGCAGGGAGGAAAGTTGGGTAGGGAGGAAGAATTAAGTGCTACGCCCCGAGTTGTTATATCACGTTTTTGTCATGTAAGCGGTGAAGAAGCTGCAATTCCACCTCTTTTTTTAAGGGAAGCTATTTATAATCTATCCTTTGGACTAAGACCTTGCAATTCTTTTTTTTTTTTTTATATATATATTTTGATTTCTTAGCCAATAAAGCTAATAATAACAGAATTAGAAACTATCTGCAAAATTTTACTTGAAGTCATTCGTTTTCTCTACAGAAACATAAAAAAATAATGGGTATCTCTTGTTCATATTGAGGGCATTTAATTCTACTGTATTAATTATGAAAAGTAGCCAGATCACCACAATTTATGAAAAAATAAAAAATGAGTGCATAAGGACCTGAAGATATGAGATAAAAAAAAATAATTGTTAGTTTGCAACCAGCTCCAAAAGCAGCCCACTTTAATTTCTCTCAAAGCCAATATTATCATGTAAAAGCTAAGGAGAATGAGGCATATAACTCAAAATACTCATTTGATCTGAACTCAGACTACAGGAGAGCTTAAATTAAAACTGAATATTTCGTATTCACATCAGAGGCTTGACTTTGTGTTTTGCAAACAGAAGATGAAATTAATTGAAATCCACTTGTGAATAGTTGAATAATAAAAAAGATTTTTTTAATAAAACTTTTTGAAATGTGTTTTCTTTTCTTAATTAAGGAGTTCTTCAGATGTGAGCAAGTGAACAAATAAAACTGGAGTTTGATACCAATAAGCTGTGTAACCAGATGAGAAAGACACTTCTGGAAGTTTCTTTTTTTTTTTCCTCTACTGTAAATTAAGGCCCTCAAATTTGTTACATACTTTTTTTGGTGAATCAGACTTTATCTAGATATAAAATGTATAATGTTCACAGTACTGAAAAAAAAATGAAACAAAAACATGAAACTGGAGAAACCTCTTTAACACATCAGTACTACAGGATAAAGAGATTTGCCAGGTGGAATTATGACATGAAAACTTACTATAAACTTCATTGCTCAGAATTTAATTTCTATGCTCTAAAATATGTAAAGATATTGGTCATTATTCTGGACACGTATGTCCAGTATTTTAGTGTTTTGGAAACACAGCATTATTTTTTTGTGTACACAGGTAACTGAGAAAAAAACAATTTTGTTGAGCCTATTACTTGCTCTGAAATTGGAGGTGGAGCTGAAGGTAAAAATAAATAAATTGTACAGGTTTAAAAAACACTGTTATCTCGCGAGCTAAATACCTACTTGAGCGTAAGTATGCCAGAACAATATTTAACATCAGTGATGTTACCAAGATTACACAGACAGTATTGATTTTGTAAGGAGATATTTGCAGTAAAATAATTAATTCGAGAACCTGCATTCTGTTCACGTTTATGAGAATAGATTTGAGTTCAGTGTTATTCTTGTTCTGCTTTCAAAAGCTGTGAAGATGGATAGGCTAGAACTGCTGTAGGGAGCTAATTGCTTATGATCCATATTACAGGAATTGTGTAAATATAAAGACTAAACATTATAGGCTATGCATACCAATTTTGTTTGAGTCATAAAAATTCAAGCTGCATCGGTTACTTTAAAGGGTATTTTCTTAATGTGACAGAGAACAAAATCTTTGCCTGACTTGAGATTAACTCATGAACACACAGCATCAACGCCTTAAACTGGGAAATGGTTACTGCAGCACAATAATAATTTTGTTGTCAGTTTAAGGTAGGGACCAAGTTTTGTCAGCAATGACCTTCCAGAAACAGAAAATCCTGCTTGCAAGAGGTCATCTTCACTGCTGCTTGACTTCAGTTGGTGAATTGAGGGCTTGAGTGTTTCCAAAGCAGCAGACCTCATTTTGCAGAATTTAGCTGCCACAAATTACTTAGCACATGTTAAAGAGAAAATGAAATTTTGGGAAGCATCCTTCTGGTGTAAATAGTGTGACTCTGGAGCTCTCTGGAGCTGTTCTTTCATGTCCTCAGTTGTCTGTGTAAATTCATCTTAGACAGCATCTTTAGGTGGTACTCAAAATATTTTACCAACAATGGTTGGTATGTGAGTTCCTAAAATGTTTTGCTTTGGGAGCCTTCCGTTCTGTTTGCTAGTCTGATCGTAGCTCGATGGCTGTGCTGCCTTCCCATCAGTCTTTTCAAATCTCCTTTTTCTCTCTCTCCATTTGCTTTTCCTTTTACACAGTTTCATTACATAGGATTTACCCCTTTCTTGTTTGTTGCTTCATTGTAAATAGTTGCAGTTATGTCTGTTGTGGAGGTGGAGGGAGCACTTACTTTTAGATCAGGATCTGCTTCTGATATTCAGAGATCATGGTAAGTTTTGTTGGTGCATATTTTAATTAAGGCTTAATACACTAAAACACTTAAGCAGCCTTTAGTGGGGCACATACCTGCTGGCATGCTGATTTTGCCCCCCCTATTTGGAGGTACAAATCGAGCAAGACTTGGTGTTTCACTGCAGTTCCCTGAACCCTCATCTGGGCCAGTTTGATTAAATTTTATTAGAAAGGGAAAAATAGTGCCGATGAAGATTAAAATGCTTTTTGTTAAAACTTTACATTACGGGTCCATGCTGTTAAGGGATGAGAGGCAAAAGGGAGTTTCCGAGGCTGTTGCTTGACCCATTTGTTGAGCTTTCTAAAGTCCTAAATAGCCATAAACTCCTAAAGAACAAGGGCTGAAGATGCAGGGACCATCCTAGATGTGTATGCCAAGTAACGAAGTAAAACCCCAAATCCGAAGACTGTGGCCAAAACAACAGGCCACTGGAGACTGTTTTGTCACAGGCCAAAGTCATTCGTTTTTGTTATTTCTGAGGTAAGATTCTGGGTTCTGACCAGATCCTCCAAAAGAGAGTTTTGAAAAAGAGAGAAAATCTTCACCAAGTTTGCCCTGACCTATAAAAGCGCAGCTCTGCAGGAGCTACAAATAGCTTTTGGGCTAAGTTCAGGAGCTGAAAAGGCCGATCCTTGTTTTGTCTCCAGCCCGGACAATAGCTCTGGATAAGAACAGCTTTAAAAAGTTCCAGGGATCAAGCTGAAAGTCCAGCTACTAGTGCTTCTGCTTTCCTGTTCCCTTCAGAAAAAAAAGGGAGTATGTTAAAGGGCCTGGTCCAGCTTCCATTGAAATCAATGGAACTTTGTCTCTTTTTAATATTTTTGGGGGTAGGCCGCTCTTTTGGGCTGCTGCAAGTACGTTTCATGCTTTTAGGTTAAATCAGGTTAAATTGTGTTTTAGAGAGCTGTGTTAAAAATACCTGCGGAAAGGGGAAGCGGCTTCATTTTTGGAAAACTGTTCTGGTGGGATAATAAGCTAGAGCGAGACGGCAGGAACGCTCCCCTGGGGCTGGCCTGTGGGCCACGTGGGGCGGCCTGTGGGCCGCACGTGGGTCCCAGCAGGCTCTCTGACGAGAGGCAGAGACGGGACGGTTACTGCCAAAACCCACCAAGCTGCCAAAACCCACCATCATTTATTTCTGGACAAAAAGCTGGGCTTTGGTGCCCATTCACTTTCTGATATGCTGGTGCTAACGCAGGAATGAGAGGAGGCGTTTGATGGTGACCTCGAGGGGTTCAAATACCCAGAAAATGCCCTGGTCATCCATCTGTTTGCAGCTTTGGCAGTGGGGAACCCTCCTCTTCCTCCCATTGGAGCTGGGTAGGAAAGGAGTGTGAAGAGGATCCATGTGATCAAAGCCTGTTTGCCCTTCAGCCCTTCCCAAACAGCCTGGAAAGGCCTTTGCTCTGCAAAGGGAAATCCAGGACTCTGCTCTGCTGGGCCTCATGCACGTACCTGCTGAACTGTCCCTGCTTTTGCTCCATCCTCCTCTCAGGAAAAAAAATGTGTCTTTGTTGCGGGCTTGCCATGTTGTGCGTGGGGCTGGGGCCGTGAGGAGCTCGCTCTGCTTCTCCATGCCCGGCACCTCGAAGGCAGCTGCCCAGGCTGGAGGAATGCCCTGGTGGGGAGGCAAAGCAGGTATTTCGAGGAGAGCACGTTTCTATGAGTCTCTCAGCTGAAAACCAAGTCTTAAACTGAGTTTGACCTTGCAGAGAAATTGAGAGTGGTGTTTGTTGCTTTTGGAAGGGAAAAAGAGATGAACTTCTAATGTGGATGCTTCAAGACTACTGGTGGGAAGGGTTGAAGGCCTTCTTCATTGCAGTCAACATAGATGTCTCAGACAGAATTCCTGGGATGCAGCTGTAGCTTTTAAGATGCAAGTTGTCTGGGTACTTTCTATAGTCATTAAGAAGAGGCACATCTGAAGGGCAGTTCATGCCACCCAAAAGTATCAAGCTTGCCCGCTAGTTCTTGGAAGATGTTGGATTCTCTTAGCCAACAGCAGAGCTGACCTGCACAGGTGATGTTTTAGGTTACCCAAGTTAGGTGGGATGAATCGCACTCCTGGTCGAGACAGACCTGATTTACACTGACAAAGCAGAGGTACCACTGAAACGGTTGTGGTACCCAGAGTGTACATGAAGCATCTCGGGGAGCTAGGAAATAATTCCACAATAAGAGTTAAGTCTCATGGCTGCTTGATGAAAAAGTCAGGCTGATCGCGAAAGATGGGGATTTCTGAAGAACTGTATCCCTGCCTAATTACGTTTGTGGGTGCATGTAGAAGGCTGTAATCAAAACCCAGCATGTTTTGCATAGGAATGTGATGCAGGCGTCAAATTTACCAAATCAATTAAGGACAATTTGGAGAGGATTATTGCAAGAGAGCTTCAACTCCTGTTCATGCTCGCCGTTATTTGCATTCCACAAATGGAAAGGACAAGGCAAATGAATTTGCAATGCAGTTTCTGTTGGTGCATTCTCCGAGCTGGTGCACCCTGCTAAGCCAGGCCTGGTGGTGCTTCCTCAGGCGCATTGACTGTCCAGTGCAGCTGGATTGGCACTGGGTGCCAATTCCTGGCACTGAATGCCCCATTCCCGGTGCTCCATGCCCCAGGACACTAGGAAGAGCAGCCCTGGCATGGGTGCTGTGCTGAAAGCACCGCTTGCTGCACTCAAGCAACCCATTTCTTTAAGGGTAGAGGAGCTGGGGGATAAAGGAGTCATTTAACTGCCTTGCCTCGCTTGATGTATGAAGGTGGATTCATGAGTAGTTCCCATAACATTTTGCTGGTGGTTTAATCATTACCAAGAGAAAAGACTAAAGAATGCAGAGAACAGGACACTGCACTTGTTTTTTTTCTTCTTTTCTTTTTTTTAAGGGGGGACGGAGGGGTGTTTTCTTCTGTTTTTAAGCAATGCGTGTCTTTGATGAGATATTGCCGCAGGCGATGGCTTTACATTTTATGTCAGCTACCTTTTGTCGAGGGCTCGTTATTGATGCCGTATTCTGTTTTAATTCACACTGCTCTGCTAATCAATTACAGCGTTTATCCATTAATCAGGTATCCCGACAGGGTCAATAACTGCCTCGCGCTTTCCTGGGACGTTGCCTCTTATCCAGCAAGTCGCAACAGTCGGCGGATCCGCTCAGCGCGGTGCCGTTTTCGCAGGCCGGGGGACGTGCAGAAGAGTCAAACATCTAACGAGGCCCCTGGCCACTGACTCTGGTTTTGGGGGGGTGTTTTGGGGGGGTTCCTTGTCCCGAACCTCCTGCGTTTGCCGGGTCGGTGCGCGCGGATGGAGGCTCCGCGGCCTCCCGCGTGCCTGTGCGCCCCGGCCCGCGCTCCGGCGGCAGCAGGTACTCCGGTGGCAAATCACATCAGGAATTAAAGTTTTCCCATGTTTGTTTTCTTTATTTTTTTCCCCCTTCGGTTTTGCAAGCGGTGTAGATAACCGCGAGGGCAACGTTTAATTGGACAGTTACAGTTTTGGTAGTTAAGTTGCCGCCTATAATGACGGTAACAGGTTTCAATTATCTTTTTTATGACAGATGTACCAACATTTAATTGTTTCTCGTCAAGTGCGGAAAGAAAAGACACTTCTGTAGATTTTTCAATTCTTCTACATGTCACTTAGCTGTCTGCACCATTGTCTGAGCGCCTTTCTCTCATCCTTTTTGCAGCAATGAGTTGTGTCATTCCCTCATGATCAGCACTTTTGTTGTCTTTGTTTTTTGCTGTACCTCAGAAGTCCATCTTTTCTTTCATCTCCTTCCCATTCATGCATGAGGGAACAGTTGTGCTCTGTTGTGGGGATGTTCCGCTGGATTTCAAACAGTAGGGTTTCTTTTTATTCTCTTCTAAGTAGTACAATGGGGCTGAATGTCTGTTGCAGAATGCACACACTAATATGCCAGGTTATTTGGTTTCTAAGAAGTCAATAAAACCGCTACGTTTAGGTTCAGTCCTTGGCTTGCTGCTTCTTTCTTTCTTTTTTTTTTTTTTTTTTTATACCCCTGCTTGTTTGCCTTGCTGTCCTCAGTTATAAATCTGTTTGTTTGTTTCTGGTTGTAAAATGTAATCCTCTACATTAAATCCAAGCGTGGAATCAACAAACACTTAGGAAGAAAACGCTACTGGCGCGGGGGTATTTTCACACTAGCAGATTTGGCAGGCGCCCTCTTCCCTGATAAGGAAGGGAAAACTGCCGCCAAATCTCATTAATGGGGTCTCTAGCCGGGAAGGAGAGAGCGGCAGGGAATGAATGGGAGGGGTAGTTGTGGCCGTGGGTCGGTCTGGGGAAAACTTTCAGGGTTTTTTCAGTGAGCTAAGAAAAGGTGGCTGCACTAGATTTGATTTTAAAGATTCTTCTCCTAATTTTCCTTTTTGCTGGTGCGCGCGCATGGTTGATAAACACTCATTTGAGAGCCGCTTCAACGGCAAAAGGCTAAGGACACAAAAAGCCAGGGATATCTTGAGACACTTTGTTCCCATATTCAGGAGCAATCTTCAAAATCCTCCTTAATGAGGTCATAAAAGAAAAAAAATCGAACAAGTGGTACTTGTGTACCTCTCTAGGATGTGTCATCGGGGTCACTTGCCACTAGGTTATCCTATTTAAAAAGGGATTGGGATAGTTCAATCAAGCATTGCATTAAGAGAGAGACTTTGATTAATTCCTTCTCTTCTCTATTGTGCTATAGATAATTTCGGTAAATTTGTGATACTTTCTTCTTAGGCAGTGTTGAGGCTTAGCGTTCTGGATGCGTCATGCTGAGTATTAGCATTTATTGGGCCTATTTGGCTCTAGTAAAGAGGAGTGTAGGCTGCAGACAGCCCTCTAATCTTTGACAAGTGAGGCCATTCTTTCAACATTACCGTTATCTCAGGTCATAGAGAGAAAGTGCTCTGTTACAGGTTTGCTGCGGCCACAAATATTGCCTGTAAAGGAAGGGGAAGAATAATAAAAAAAAAAGTAAGTAGGCTAATGATTTATTGCAGATTTGCTGTTGGAAAATAGAGCTGGCTTTTATGTAGAAAATCACTGTCTTGAATAACTTGTTCGTTCGGTGGCACAATGGGAGAGGAGTAAAGAAATGCAAAGTTGAGCTGGATTACTAACTTACGCTGCTGCTAGAGACTTGAAATGCAGCAGAGCAACTCAGAACCCAGCTGCGAGTTTATTATTTTTGTACCGTGTGTAACCTAACTTTTCTTTAAAAGGTAATTGGTTTTGGTGGGAAATCTCCTTTTTTTGTTTAATTGTCATTTAAAAAATGATAATAACCAAAAGGGCCTGTTTTGACAATGAAGAAATCACATTGTGTCCAATTTCTCCACTAAACATGCATTTTCCTTTCCCTTTAAATGCGTGTCTTGAGCATTTGCACGATATGCCTTTTATTCATTGTAAAATTTTCTCTCTCGGCGTTGTCGGGTGTAATCTCCTTTCTCTCTCCCCGCTCATTTTGAAAACGTGCGGGATAGTCGCTCCGGAGACTCCAGGCCCTGTTGGGCACACACATATTTAGGCGCTCTTTAAAAAGTGGATTTTTGACCTGATAGACCGTAACGGCTCCCAGGGAGCCACTATGGTCATTGTGTAAATCCTCCTTAGTTTGGGGTTTACTCACTTGATATACCGTAACGGCTCTTAGGGCCGTTATGGGCTATTGTGGTAATCCAGCTGCTGCACATGCGCATGAGGCTTTTGTGCCGAGAAATCCTCGGGAAGTTTGGTGGGGAGGGCAGCGGGCACGTCCAGCATTTCTGCCTTTCTAACGGGAAAGGGAGGGAACGGCCGGGGGAGACAACCCGGGGCTCTTCTCCCCGTGCCCCTGGCCCAAAGGCGATCGCCCTGACGGATATTGTATTGAAAGACAAAAAATGATTAAATAAAGCCCCGTGTTGAGTTTAGGTGCTCTGAGTATCCTCTGGAGCTGCTGGTGTAAGTCGGGATGTTTGAGGGAATGCGGGAGCCGATTTCCCTTAGGCGTGGGTTTAATGCACGTCGAGGTTGTGTGTCAGGCTTCTGCCCGGTGGGGATTTTGACAACTGAGTTATTGACCCTTGAAAAGGGGAGCTGTAGCTGAAAGGCTGCTGCAGTCGTAGCTATAGCAACACTGCCAGTGTTCCTGTAATTATTAACTTTTCCTGTTCCTAATAACAAAAAATTAAGCTGCTTCTTGTTTTAAAGCAATCTTTTTTTGCAAACCGACGGTACTGCCGCCGTGATAGGATGCGTTGGCAACGACCTGAAATACCGTGTGTCGGTGACTGGAATAATCAAAGTGCTGGGAAAGCACTGAAAAACCATGAAATACTGCTTGCTCGCGTGAGTAAAGCTCGTTGCTTCCGAGTGCTCCTCGAAGCCGGTCCTGGCAGGCAGCTTTAGCATCGTGTTGTGCTGCACGGAGCCGCCCGAAGCTTCCACGCCTCAACACGTTACCAAAGCTTTTAGCATGGCCCAAGCTTTTGCTCCTATATTTTTATTTTTTAATCCACCTTGCAAGGGGGGGAGTTAGTGCCCGTTGCGTATAAAATACCTGCTCGGGTTCCAGCGTGAGCCCAGCAGGTTGTTAACGCTGGCACGAGTGATGGAAAGTTTTCCGTTTTCTTGTACATTTGAATGGCCAAACTGTTGATGTTACTGTGTTTAAAGCAGTCCTCAAATTGTGTCTGCTCAACAGGCAGTTGCTACGCTTTCCTTAGCCAGGTTTTTAGATAATGGCTTTTGTTTCTGTTTAGCCATCTGTCCCTGTATTAATTGTCCTTTTCCCCTAGCATCCGCCCAAAATTTTGGCAAACTGGTTCCTGAGGATGGTCTAAATTCCTCGCGCCTCGTTTTCTGTTGTTGAACACTGCTACCTTTAGCATTTCACACATTTAATAGATGCAGTTCTGGCTGGTGAAGGGAAGTTCAGTCACCGGCACTGCATCGCATGCCGGTAAAGTTACTTTATTTTTATGCAACATGAAATGCTGGGAAAGCGGTGTGGAATTAAAATGCTAGTTTGTTTGCAGGGAACCCATGGCGAGAATAGATATTTTTCTACTTTCTCTGCAAAGTGGGCTAAGGACTTGCAGAGTGACAGCCTTTCAGAACTTCAGCATCCAAGTCCCCCCCCACTTCATTTCCATTCTGCATCCTGAACTGCCCCTTGCTCTGCACGATCTATGCAGCTTCCTCCCTGGTCTTCAACTGCAGAGCTGCTGAATGAGGCCGACTGAGGAAAATACTGAACCAAGTGATGCTGTTCGAGGGCTCAGACTCTTCATATTGTGCTCAGCTGCTTGGCTGAGCCAAGCTCAAGCAGGCTCATTCTCACTTTATGCTCCCCGGTCCCATCTCAACCTCAAGGACCTAGGCCAGGCTACTGTTACTTCCCTGGTGATTGGGCTGCCTGCTCTGAGTTAACACGTTGCCTCTGGTGCCTCATCAAGAGGTTCCTCGGTTGCCTCTGATGCTCATCAAGAGGTTCCCCAGTCCCCTGCTTTTCACTGGGGCTTCCTGCACCAGAAACATCCGCTGATTTTGACCTCCCTTTCTTTTGGCGAGGTGAATCCCCACCGTGGTTCTCTCTTGCACCTCGGGTTGCTCATCTGGTGTCCGTGTGTCCTGGGCCCTGCCCTGTCCCGCTTCTCCTTCCCCCAGTCCTTCCAGGCTCCTCCCATGGCTCCCGTCGCCTCCCGTCTTGCCAGCTCTCCCTTTGGGGGCTGCCCCACCGCCATGTGCTGCCATCCATCCATTCCCATCCATCTCCTGGCCCACCATGCTCCCAGCCTCGCTCCACGCTGGCTCTCCACCTCCTGCTTTGCCTCACGGGTGCTGCAGACACCAGGTCTACCCAGCGTGGGTCCCGTGCCTGCCTCATCTTGGCCCCGTGTTAATCCGGCCTCTGCAGTCTGCTCCTGCCGTGCTCGCCATGGCCCAGCAGCCAGCCCAAGTGCCCCTTTAGCCCCTTCCTCCCATAGGTGTTTTCCAACCTTCTTCCTTCTTCGCCTTCAAACATGAGCAGCCTTCCACAAGTCCTTCATCTTCACTGCATTCAAAGCCTGATGATCTGAGTTGAATGTTAGTGTTTCATATATATATATATACATAATTTACATATATATAATTTATATATATATTTATAAAATTTTATCTGGTTTATATATATATAGTAAAAGCACCTTTTGAATCAAGACATAAGCCTGTCTACTTGAGGAGCAGAATGATCAGCATACTGCAGCCACCTGAGGGCAGATTTGTTGCCTCACACTCTCCTATCTTCACCCCTCCACAATTTCACTCCTTTCTGCCTTACAACCTGTCTTCTATTTGTCTTCTCGTGATACGGAGCATTTTTTTGAAGGAGTAGAATTTTTTAAAAGTGAGTATTTTAATACTAGTGTATCTGCAATCACATAAAACTCAAGTAATGGTTATTTATTTTTCAAACTAATGTAAGAATATTTTTCTAAGGCAAGGATAAATATTCCTAGCATTTAAAGTCCTTTTTGTAGGCCAGAAATCTGAGAAAAACTTTGAAATCATTTTAAAAAATCCTTGACATAAAAATCATAACTGTATTTGTAGGAGGGAAAGACAGTATTTTGGACCAGATTGTATCAGATTTTTATTTTCTTTTTTCTCCTTATTTTTGAAGAGTGCTGTAAAGCACTTGCAGAGCTTCAAGAACGCCCAACAACAGTATAGCATTCCCTTTCCAGAAGTAACTGTGATAGCATGTTGTGAAAGAAATAATTTGAACTCGGCTCTAATGTTGGTAGTGGTGGTTATTAACTGTCAGCTATACGAAAGCTGTACAAAATACCCTAAAAACATCTCTCTTTAAGTTCAGGTGTCTGAAATAGATGTGCAAGATCTTCCTGTGGCACTTGGAAAGCAGTTGTCACCAGCAGCTGCTGCGGGAGCCACTCTCAATCTCGTGTCACTGAAGTCCCATTGGGACTTGATACCTCATTGGAGACTTCCCAATGTCTGAGTGAGCTGCAGGAAAAAGCAGTTTATTATAGCAAAGACTGAGGAACATTTGAGACTTGAAAAACATTACAAAGGCCAATTTTATTATTTCTTGTATTTATGGAAGGTGATTCTTTTTGCCTCTTGCTGTTGCAACGTGCACACTGAGCATTTTTATATGCACACACAGACACACATTTACATGCATAAATAAATAATGTCAGGGGATATCTATAGATATCTATCTATAGATATCTATGCAGACACATAAATATATATAGACATGCCCACATACAGAGAAATGTTCACCTCTGACTATCATGATTACAAACCACAGAACCTTACTCTTAAGACCAGAGATATTGTGCAGTCTTTCTGTGTCTCAGATTGTCAGAAAGGCATTTTCTAGGTTCATTGTTAACTACATATTTTTACTAAAAGTCTGTTTACTAAAGGTCTTTCAGTTTCTAAGACTCTTTTAAAAATAGCATTTTCTTTTCTTGCTTGCTCACAGACCTAGTGAGATTATTGTTTTGTATTTTCCTCTTTTTAACTTGATTGACCCCCAAAAGAAGAGAAGAATTTGTTTCCTGGAAGTGTAGTGTAGAAAAGAGTGGATATGCCACATTTTTTTTCTCTTGTACATCTGATGCAAATCTCCAACAACAAACCTGGCCCTTACTGAGACATCAGCTCAGCTAAAATATTAGTGAGGAAGGCAGAAATTGAAACCTTCATGACATCCCTCCTATCAGCAAGGAAATACATGACGAGGAACCAGGAGTTACACAAAACTAAAGCCGATATTTCGAACCATCCAAATTATATATATTACACATTTTATATGTATATAATCTCAACTTAGAAAGACTGTGTTTGTCAAGGACACTTCAGTGTGAGCAACAACACATTTCAGTATTTGTAGAATTGTTCACTGTCTCTGTGTTTATTCTTTGTTTGCTTCATAATATCACTACAGACTACTGATATGCTCTGCAGCATTAAAATATATCTCAATAATATTATTTCACTTTTGTACTGAAGAATATTCAAAACGATAAACAAAAAAACTAGGCAGATTTGCCAATTAAGTGTTTTTTTTTTTCCCTAGTTATTCAGTAAAGGATAGAAGAAATATTTTATCCAATTATCTGTTTTCCCTGTCCTCAAAAACTTAGGTCTGAGCTTACATTCGTGACAGAGGTCATTAAAGAGGACTTTTAAAGGAAGACAATGCGGTGCCTTCGCATAGTTTCACAGGGAGCTTTTCCCACAAGGTTATATTGCCAGGGAGTTCAAGAGCCTGCGTGCTGTTCGCTTTTTATATACAGATGTTCAATGCTGTAACACCGATCCAGGGAAACATTTACAGCTGCTTATTTAAATGTCATAAAAACTGTTAAATGGATGTACCGCTAATCCTGTTTCTCGCTGTCGATTTTATTTTCTTCTAATCCAAGGTACTTGCTTATCTTTTATATATCGGTTCTGTAAGCTAAAAGCAATTTTCTTTATTTTTGTAGTGTCTCACAGAATTAATTCACCCTGTTTGCTTACCTGAAGTAAATACCAAACACAGCTTATCAGGAATTTAGAGAAAAATAAGGACTCCTAAATTGGGTCAGTCCGGAGCAATTTCCTTTGCGCCGGCCCCGCGAGAGCCGTGTGCTCGGTGACCCAGGGTCCTTCCTTTCTTTTCGCCTTCCCTTTTAGCCAGGCCCAACTCTTCCCTCCCCATTAAGCCACAAAGAGGGACGGGGTTGGTTCTCAAACCTGCTCCGGAGGAAGTGGGGGGGCCGGTGGTGCCGCAGCCGTGCGGGACATCCACGTGTGGCCCCAACGGAGGGATTTGTTCCCCAGGGTCGTGGCGGGAAGCAGGGGAGGTGCTCGGGAGCCCAAGGGACATGTCGGGAAGCTGGGGAGCCCGAGGGATGTGTCGGGAAGCAGGGGGTGCTGGGGAGCCCCAGGGACAGGCTGGGAAGCAGGGGGGTGCAGCCGTCGCCTCGCGCTCCCGAGCGTCAGCCACGTCTCAGCAGGGCGCTTGGGGGACACACGCGGTCCCCACCGCAGCCACACAAGTCACAGCACCCGGCAAGGGCAGCAGGAAGCTCCCCAAGATCCCACAGGGCCTCCGCACTTCCACTTGCACGGAGCAAGGCCCCTGCAGGGCTCTCGGTGCCCCAGAAGGGGTTTCTAGCCATTCACTTGACTCTTTTATATTTTTTTTTTTACAAAAATAAAATCATGTTGTTCAGCAGAGAGCTTAGTTTTCACCCTGCCTCTCTTCCCTCCTCAGCAATGGTGGGTTTTTAGACTCCAGTCTGTATGAAGATCTGCTGCCAGTGCCTGGCAGCCATGGGGCGGGATGGGGCTCGCCATGGGGCCGTGCGCAGGGCCCAGCTGGGCCGAGCTTTCGGGAGCCCTTCACACTTGTCACCTCTGTGAAAATGTGGAGAGAGAACTGAAGGATAAAGAACATCTTGAAAAAGTAAAAGGTTTTTGCCCGCTCTTTATAGCATGCCTTGGCCTTTAATGTCGAAGCACATCCCTCTGGTACGGCCCTCCTCCAGCCCACCTAGGTCTGGCTTCTCTCTGCTCCTCAGGCTTGCCGGCACCCCAGAGTGCGGCCTCGATGAGGGGGATCTGTGCAGCCATCTCCTTCCCCCAAAGGAAGCCCCCGGGAACGAGCCTGCCTGTCTCTGTCTAATAAATAATATCCTTCAGCCAGCTACCTGGAAGATCAAAATGAATTGGTAGCTTTTTATCATTAGTTTCACAGCCTTTGGTATTTTCTTTAAGTCCTGCTCCCTAAAATCTCCCCCCCGCCTTTTTTTTTAAGAACAAGAAAACTTGTGTTTGAAAAAAAGTCAAAATTTTTAATCCAACCTCATGATTCGAGGCCATAATTTTTAAAAATTCTTGATACTGTTAGCAAGTAAAAGAATTTTTGAGAGAGAGAGGTATATGAGATGTTGATATCGCAGGGAAGATACTGAAGAAAATACAGGTGATGTTTTTCTTGTCATCTGTACAATAGCACTAATAATGTTAACTCTTGTAACCTACCAGAAGGAGAAAGAAAAGAAAAGAAAAGAAAAGAAAAGAAAAGAAAAGAAAAGAAAAGA
>JAVCKT010031580.1:4350-21435 GCA_032273925.1 Rhynchotus rufescens | reverse complement strand
TAACTGTGCAAAATGAATACATACTTCCAAAAATTATATACGGATAGAAGTTGAAGTGTGAGGCCCTCTCCCCACCACACACACATACTATGGAGAGACATACACATGTAAAACATGCAGCAGTTAGTTTTATGTTCTTCTATAAAACATGCTGTTGAGAAAATGAGATACACATACATGCAGATACACACACAACCACATTCCTTCTGCCACCTGCTTGTCCAAGACATTAATTATAATTTTTATGAGAAAATCATTCTTAAGATTATGACAGCTTATCGTTACATCTCCGTTTAACTAGACATCAAACGCTGATTATATTTCTTGCTAATAAAATTTGATACAATGGCATTGTTTGAAGGTAGAGAAGGACCACAAAGGCTTAACGAAAAACATTAAACCAAGAAAAATGTTTATATGTTTCTCCACTTAATCAAATTTAAACTTCACTTAAATTAAACAAGTTTATCTGCAGAAGAGAAAAGGCTTAAGAATTTAAATATTTCACCTCCAGAAACAAGCTTATTCTCTAGCCAAAGAGACTTGGATGAGTTGGCCTTACCTGGAGCCATAACTTGTTATTCACTGCTTCTCTCCCTGTAGCAATGCATTGAAATGTAGCATTCTGCCCTGCATTGACCTCTACATCTCCCAGCCTCAAGAAATGTGGAGATTTATCTGCAGAGGTAGAAAATAAAAATTACAAATAATTTTTATCATTAAGAAAAAAGGTGCCAGCAATGTTACATTCTCCCAAAAGATGCATATTAAAACAACCTTTCGTTAAAAAATAGAAACAGAATAAAGAAAATGATTTGTTTCATCTCAGTTCAAGAAGACAGAGTGCTTCTAGTTCTTTCTCTTCTCTCTAGTGATTCTGCTACTTTGCGTTGTACATGAGTTATTATAAAGTCTTTCACAAATCAAAGCCAAAAGGAGGAGATCAAATGCCAAAATGTCAGCAGCACATTACAAAAATTATCCCAAAGTATTTCTATTATATAAAATCTGTCATACTGAGAAGAAGCCAATTAGGAGGATAGTGCTCTTGTAAAAAGGTAGATATTACCTAGATTATTTGCAGTATAACTTTGAGCTCTGCTATACTACTTAATGAAACTACGTGTTCCACTAAATATAGCGTTTCAGTACAAACCTCTTCCCAATAATGACAAAGCCCCTAGGAAAGCTCTGTGGCACAACCACCTGAAGGATGTTTTAGATGTAAAAAAGCTGACAGACAAATTGGAGGAAAAGATATGCTACACAGCTCTCTCGTATCCCTTTCTGAAAAACTACTAGCTAAAACAGTAGTAGACATACAATCAAATAAGAAAGAAAAAAAAAAAAAGAAAAAAAAAAAGAAAGGCAATGAATGGAGTTTAATCATCATTAACCAGGAAAGAGTTTTACTGTATCATGCTGATAATCTGCGGTCGTGGCTGTAGTCAAGTGCTTTTTGTTGTCACTTATTTCAAACACAACAAAAGAAAACACTGAGTCCAAGCAGAACTTTGCTGAGTGCATAGGTCATGCTGGCTGAAATGCAACAAGGTAGGCAACTCCACCACTGCCTTACGTTTGGGAGCTTGTTGTTAAGATCTTTGCTCTCAACGGACTTGGAGGGAGAAGATAAGAAAAAGGTGAGACTGCACTTGCAACTCTGGCATAACGCACCCAACTTTGTGGGTTTTGTTGTACCACAATCATTTTGGAAAACAATTAAATTGCAAACCATGAGGTGTACCACAATAAAATTATGTTTTAGAAAGGGAGCACCTAGGGCAAAATAAGGAAGAGTGGTATGGAACCAAAATAACAAGAAGAATAGTGATAACAAATGACTGAAATGCCCACTATTGATTTCTTCCTCACACCTTTGTATTAGTACAACATTAGAATTCATACAGCTTCTGTTTGCATGTGTGTAATTCTTCCCCAGGATTAAGCAGGGAAAAGTAAATATATGCCTGAAGCCTGTCTCAAGGAGAAAAAATAAAAAATAAAAAAAGGGGAAAAAAGAGAAACAGGCATGAAATCTAACAAACGTCTAACATGCATCTGCCAAGTAAGTTTATTATAATCAGTGAATCACACATTAACATTAAAACTCATTTTGATTATGCATAGCAACTATTTACAATTAAAATAAACAGTGTGGAAGAAAAGCTTTATTCTAAAGTATTCAACGAATACAGAAAAGCAGAAAAAGACTTTACCTAGGTAAATCACTACTACAATACTACATTTTCCCCTGGAAGTTGCAATAGAAATGTGATTGAAAGAACAAAGAACATCAGTGATCAAGTGATGAAAACTCAGCAGTCTACAGCACTATCAAATGTGTCCTGAAAAGACAGAGAAAAATGCAGCTCTTAATCATTACTTACCACAAGGGTAACTCAGAACCTGGATGTCATCAATGGCAATATAGCCATTTCTCCCTTCTGAGACTTCAGCCTCAAATATTACCTGTCAAAATGAAAGAAAAAATGTTTACAACACTCATTTCTACAGAATTCCCACAATGGCAACTGTGTAGATATAAGACACATTCCTTTTTCGTTTAGTTGAAGTTCCTACTAGCCTTGAAAACCGAATGGAATATTTATTACTTAATGTATTGTAGTTCCATACTGTTCAAATACATGAATTTGGATTTGCTGCTTATAGCACACCAGAAAACCATGTTTATTACCTCAATTAATTGCATACTATTTTCACTCCACTAAACATTTAAACACAATTCAATTCTATAAAACACCACTACTTTCAGATAGCTTCAACACCACAGTACACGAATAATCGACAATTTTAACAAAATCTGTATTCTTGGAGGGCCCACTTTCTCCTGTAATCTTCTGCACCATAGTTGCACAAAAAAAACAAAAATGCACAGAAACAGTGTAGCACTCCCCAGTGGCAATGAAAAGTGCTGTAGCCTGATATTTTTGTAGTAGCAGTTAACTGCATTCTGTATTTTGGTAAGGCAGTAAGGAACTTGCTATGAATGGAGCAAATGAAGAGATCATGTTCACACTCCAGCTTCTTGCCTCACTCCAAACAAGCAGTAACAGGAATTGGTTTTGGGCTGCTCTCG
This sequence comes from Rhynchotus rufescens, assembly GCA_032273925.1. Lineage (NCBI taxonomy): Eukaryota > Metazoa > Chordata > Aves > Tinamiformes > Tinamidae > Rhynchotus > Rhynchotus rufescens. The sequence goes on along the minus strand of JAVCKT010031580.1, from coordinate 18,335 downwards.
AGCGCAGAGCTGCCTGTTGCTACAGATATAGCAAAATAGTGTCAAAATGAATGCAACAAATTTATTGTCAAGATTCATACTGCCTCGGTACAAAAAATATAGGGAGAGTAAGGGGATCAGAAAGCGGAAAAAAAAAAAAAGGATTAAACATGAATCCCTAGGCTATACAGAAATTAGGAGAAAAAAAACAATGCAGCAAAGAAGTCTGATTAAAGCAATCTGGTATAAACTTTTTGTAGAGATGGCCTGCCTGAAATAAGCCACCACCACTGAGGTCTTCTGTACAAGACAGGCTTAGAGAAAGCCAGCTGCACTACCTGCTCTCCTTCAGCAGGGGACATCTCCCATTCCCAGGGACACAGCAAGGGAGCAGTGCAGGCAAGGGACTGACAACCCAGCATACCCTGCAGGCAGGTGGGAGAACACCAACCCTGCCAAGGATCTTTCTCTAATCTTGTAACTGGGAGATCTTCTTCTTTTGGAGTTGTTTTGGACCTTTGCTGCACAAAAATTACTCTCTTCAGCAAAACACCTAGTGTTCACTCAACTTGCCTCTAAATCCTGCATCAGAAGTTCCTCGATGTGCTTATGCTCCACTCACTACACTTCCTCGCCCTCACACCTCAGCCAGTCACTAAGTGCAATGTCTTTTCCCACCCAAGAGGTGAAAAACCCCCTAGGTCTGTTATACTCAGAGCCATTTCTACAGTCTCTCTGTAAATAAGAACATTTGACACAGCAAGGTGGGTATGAGCATGTTCAAGGTGCAAATCCACTAACTCATGCTCCTATGGTAGAAAGAGAAATGCAGGGCATGTATATTTTGAAAGCACCAGGCTACAGTCCCTTTAGCAATTTCTCCAGAACTTTTTCCTGAGCTTCCTTCTCCACTCTTTTTCCTTTTTATTTATACTCACCTCATTTGAATCATAGAAATCTCTTAATTCCCTGCCTCCTCCTCCTCCTCCTTTATTAGTACCTTCCCACATTTAGAATGGGGAAGAAAATAGAAATTGTTTATATATATAAGACAGTAATTTAAAATGTTGAGAACTCGGAGCAGAAACTAAGATATTTCTCTCTTTTTCACATACACAAACTGTATTTGAGGAAAAAAAAAAAGACATTTTGACTACACTTTTCACTAAAGCAAGCTTATCCTAATGGATAAAATAGTGAGTGAATCCTGTCAGTTAATCTGAATTGTTGTTCAGTTTGCACTTCCATAAATATGACAAATATGCTTCTATTTTAACTGAAAAAAAAAAATCAGATTATCACTCTAGTCAGAAAAAAATATTGGCTATACAATTATAATTACACTTTCTCTTATTACAAATCTAATTGCATTTCCCTATAGTGTATTTTGAGACATATTTGCCTCATTTAATGGATAGGGTAGACTGTTTTCTAGCGATCAATCAGGATTGTACACAGAAGAGTTCTGCAGACAGCTATCCTTTCTCATCTGATACAAGAGTCAGGGAAATGAATGAGAATGGGAAATGTTGAAAAGCTCAGGTTAGCTAGACACTACTCAGAGGAATTAGATCTGATCCCTTGAATTTTCTACAGAGATCCTATCTTATGCTTGAATAGTTCTTTACATCAAGCTTTTCCAAATAAAATCATGTGTCCTTGTTTATAAAGTGCCTGAATTCAGATGCAAAAAAAATATGTCAAAAATACCTGTGCTGGACATCCTCTTGTGTATATAACAACCTGCAAAGCCTCTCTCTTCCATATATTTGCCCATTTTCCCCTCCAAAGCCATGCAAACTTCTAGAGAATATAGTTTAAATCAGGCAAATCTCCAGGTCTATTCTTGACAGCATTACACAACAGACAAATGTGTTTAGCTTTTATGTGACTTCCCTTAATAACTCACACTAGTGACAAATTGATCCCAGTCATCCTGCTATACTATTTATGACTTTGCAGACTTCTAAGATGTTCCTAAGTTGTTCTGTTTAAGTTTAAAAATTCCTGGATTACTTGGTCATTCACATAGTAATCACTCCCTTCCTTCAATTATCCTTTGCCATCCTTCTCTGAGCCTCCTCCTAGTCGGTACCACCATCCCTCAAAACAGGAGAAGAACTGGCCCAGAGTAGCCAAAACGGAGGTGAACCACGGATTCGCTCAGTAGCATTATACCATTATGCAATTTATTCGGCATGCCATCCTTCACAGTTCTTAACACTTGCTTTTTTTTGATCATCATTGCCCTTCGAGTTGATGTTTTTATGAACCTTACAATCTTGCTGTTGAGTGCAAATGGAAACTCAGAACCCATCATTCTGTGTGTGAAATTAGGATTTTATATAGTGTACATTATTTTATATCTCTACATTAAGATATGCCTGCCGTTTTACTATGCAATTACTCACTCCTGTACAGTCCTTCACAATCAGCTACTGTCCTTGCTGCTCCAGAGCCACTTTCATCTACAGGCTTCCTCATTTCACTGTTCTCTACCCCTCACCCTTTACAAATATGCTGAAAAACAGAAATCTTTACAGGATTCCCCTGGCAATTTTTTTCCTGGTTACAGTGATAATTTATTCCTACCTTCTATTTTCTTCTCTTTTAAATAATTATCTGTCTATGGAAGTATCTTCTCATAGAACGGTAGCTTAATTTAAGCTTTTGCTAAGTGACATTGTCAAAAGTCTTTTGGAAATGCAAGTTGCATATATCAACCAGATCACCCTTATCAGGAGGTATCCTGACCCCTTTTAAAGGGCTTTAAGGTCAGCATGCTGTCTAAGGTCACCTTGAATGCATGACATACAACATACAGAGAAAAAAAAAAAAAAAGACAATTTTAGTTGTCTCAGATCAGGTAATGTATACACTTTGCTTTCATGTCTCAGTTCTAGTCTGTAAATGATGATAATTACTCTTCACTTAGTATTATTCCAGAAATAAAAATACACATTTGTAAACAACTTTCATACTCAATAGCATGTGAATGCAAATATATACATGTGTATATATGTGTATAATATATAAATTATTATCATTATAGGAATTTAGCTGCTAAGTTCCATGCTTAAGCAAAGCTCAAATCCCCACATTCCTATACAACTCTATGGTATCCTACAATCTCTATAAGACAAAGCCTGCCCTGACAGGCATTCACAAAAACACCTAAGGACTGGCCTCATCACATTTTTAAGTACTTAAAATTTTAGATCTTGCCAAGATTGAAGTACTCTCCTTATCAACATTTTCGAGGCAATGATCCCTCAAGAAAGCATTCCCAGAGCATATTTTGTGAAGAAACCAAAGAAAAGTAGCAAGGGAAGAGAAGCAGTCACAAGAGCAAAGAAGGGCTCTTCCTCCTATCCTTTGGACATGTGTGACCTCTTGGGTTACGCTGCACAACAGTCCAGTCCAGTGACTTGCTTCCCTCTTCTTTTGGCTCTCCTGTCTATTTTTCTAGAAAACATTCGTTGTAAATTTTCACAGCTCTAGATTCAGCAACTCAGCATTGCATTTGTTGCTTTATGTGATACCTATCCCCCCTGAGAACAGAATTGTCCCATCTTTGGAAAAGCGGCTTATCTAATAAAAACCAGACCACTATCACCACCAAGCAGTGCATTTTCAGTATAAATTCAGAGATTTTCTTTGCCCCTCTTCTGCTTGACCTGTCTGAATAGATGTGATACAGATAAATGCCTGAACCTCCTCACAGTTTTGATGACAGTTCTCAGGCAATCATATTTATGAAACCAACATCCATACATTAATTAGATTTCAGCAAAAATATACTGTTTCACTGACAACTTTTTTTTCCTGCTACACTGAAAAGAAATTTGAGATGGGTCTTCACATACATCTCTACCAGCTTAATTATCTGAAAGACAGCTTGTAAGTGGATCAGTTCCAACGAACTTTGGAAAGGCACATTGAAAAGCTTTATAAAAACAGAAGGTATCATGTTTGGGATAGATGATAGTCCAAAATAAACAAACATAATCGGATGAACCTCAACTTGAGGCTAGAATAACTTGAAAACTTCTCTCCCTGTTTGAGTACTCAAAATGCTACTGGTGTGTATTCTGATGTATTTTTGGCAGTTCCCAGACCATTTCTATTCAGTTCATGATTAAATCAAATGAAGAAGAAATTAATCCAAAAAAAACCATCAAATGAAGCAGTGGTACGTTTATACCACCATTAAAAAGTCTGAAAAAAAATTAAGAATCTAAAATGTAAAATTTTAATAGTTTATGTTTTTTTTCTACCCTACACATTCCTGTCTTATTTTAATTTTTGCAAAAGTGGAGTAGAACTCCACATATACAACAACGTCATTTGGCAAAGATCAAACAATACGGTTTTGCAGTAAAACAACTTTATGATTATGAAAAGCGATTAACAAGACCAATTATATATAAAATGATGAAACACCACCAACACACCAGTCAACCAACCAACAGCACTCACTGACAAACTTTTAATTCTACTATTTCTGCAGTGCTAAATTTTAAATACTAAACAAAAATTTTAATCACCAAGACAGCAGAAAAAATAATCAGATAATATATTACAAAATAAAAAATGATGAAAGCTAGCTGAAAAAGAGACAGGTGGAAGGAACATCTAAAATTTTTAACCTAATATTTAAAAAAAATTGTTGACATAAAAAGAATTTCCATCCTGAAAGTTATATATAATTTTGCTGAACTAATTTAGAAACCACAAAAACACAAGTACTTCCACTCAAAGGTCTAAGCAAGCCTGTGAGACTGGTTTTTCTGCTGATAGGGCCCAGAGATATCTGCAGCACAGTAAATCAAACATTCCAGCAAAAATTTGGGAGGCTAAATTCTGCCAGTTAGCTAACACTATCGCTTATGGTCCCCATTAATACATCTCCTTCATCGACTGTTTCAGTCATTCAATGGGAACCTTCACACATACACACATACCTCGCACCCCTACATATTTAAGGACCACCCAAGATTGGGAGGCCTACACTCCAAGATTCATCTCAGCTCTTCTTCTCTGGCTAGAAACCTCCCAGAAAACATGCCCAGCAGGTGATCCCGCCAGAGGTCATGAACCAGCGGCGCAAGGCACCCTGAGGAGCAGAGGCCAGGCCCCATACCAACACCTCAGGGGGTCCCAGCCGGTAATCTTCAGAGAATTTATTAGCTGGAATAAGCTTCTCTCGCACTCATTTGCGCAGCTCAGCTACTCATTTCCAGCAATAAAGCTCTCACAGTATCTCTATGGCACAAGTAAGAACTGTAGGTGACCTTTAGGTGTGCTAATTTGAAAGAGGAGAGTTGATAATGCTGCATTACCTTCACAAATAGCAAATAATCGGCAGCACAACACGCAGTTACTGTGGGGAGTAATAAACCTTTAAAAGGGACTCTCACAGAGTTACCCAATGCAGGAGAAGCTATAGGCATGCCAGGGACCCTGCAGGTACCTGTTACCTGCAAAGACAGGAACACTGCAGAAAGATTCACATGTTTCCACTTCTCTATGCTTATTTCTCCTACAGTTGCTTACAAAAAACATTTCTTATGGTCATGCCTGGAAAACATCTGAAGGAAGCAACACACCCGGAATAGTTACATCAGTTTGGGCTTTGGAATGGAAGCTGTTTATCATCTTGGCATACTCTCAGTCTTGAAAAATAAAATCACTCTTCATTCGACTGCAAAGGGTTGAAGGAAAACAATTCTTACATGGTCTTTAGACATAAGATCTTCAATAAGTTAAAACATTTGTTTGAGGGTGAGAGTTCTTAATTATTGAAATTTAACCAAAAAGACTAAGATACTTTGAAGGTCTTAGCCACAGTCACAGAACCTTTGATAGCACTATAAAATGTGATATTAAAGCCTCAAACTGCGATGACAGAGATAAGAGCCATAGGACAAGAACTTCAAGGAAGCACTCAACGCTTCACTTATTTGTAATAGACAAAAACTTTGAGAAAACACACATCTTCCGAATAAGCTTTCCAGTTGGTTTCTGAACATGGGTAGACACTGAAAACAGGCTGTACAGGTTGGGCATGATGCCACTGTACTTTTCTATGCCTAGAGTAGGGTACAGAGCCAGTTACGTTTTGCCTTTCAGGAATATTTGAGAATTCCTGTCATGTGGAAAATGTAGTGTATAACAAACAGCAAACAAACAAAGAAACAGAGTGAGCAAAAAGGAACAGACTAAATTCAGAGGTTAAAGTTGCATCCTGCCTATTTTACTCTAAAACAATTTTTCTAGTCCATGTTGAAGGACAAGAATGATATTTAAAATGCTTATTTTCAAAACACTAATACAGCTTGAAACACCATTGCAGGGAGTCAAACCCATTCCATGCAGTGTGCTTGCTCTCAGCTAAGGCACTTTTCAAAACCACTTTCTAAATCCACTCTTCACCACTCAGACTGCCGACTGGAACATAGCTCACTTGTTTCTTTATGATACTGCTTCTCTACAGCGAAACTCATATAAACTAAAATGTGAAGCTATCATTCTTTGCCACTTCTTTGAATAAGGATCTATTTGGCTTGCTTCAAAATCAGCCCCAGACAAGAGCAATTAAAGCATAAAAACACAAAATGATAAGATATATTTCTGAACAAACAGTGCTTCCAAAGCAGGTTACTGGATGGTCAATAAACATAGAACACAAAACACCAAGGAAGGAACCTTCATATAAAAGCAAAAAGAACTAACCCGAAACAGGCTGACACATTTGACAGGTTATGCCTAATTCTGCCATGGAGATATTCATCAAGTCAGAAACAGCCTATAGTATTCAGGAAATAGCAATGTTTGTGCAATAAATTACCCTAGCATGTGCTCTGCAAAATGTGTTTCAAGATGCAATAACAACATTCCTTCCACAAATCTGCACATATTTTATTCTCTACATTTTTGCTTTGACCACAACACATAGGTGCTGGATGAACACGGAAGATGACAACCAGCTGTACAAACAACTTTTATTTATATATAAACAAACTTATATATAAACTTATAAATAAACTTATATATAAACTTACATATAATATACATTTTGTGTGTGTGTGTGTGCATATACATATACATACATATACATATATACACACACACACACACACACACACACACACAAATATATATATATATAAATCAAAAACAAAAGAAACTTTCCAAATATAAAAACTGACCTCCCTGTACACTGGAATTGCATGTCATCTCGGGTGTACACTTGAGACCCAGTTTTGATGATTTTGACAGGTATTCTCTTTTGGCTTCTATGGGGAAGGGAATTCTATGTAAACCAGATGTGAAATTCACAGTCTCAGAGTCTTTAAAGGGAATTTTACAGATTCCATTTGAACAACTCTTTCTCTGAAATTATCTTCCTACTTCTCAAAACATTAGACTAGTAAAGTTGAAATCATTTAAACTGTCATTATTGCTTGGTTCTGTGCAATTTCATATGCCTTGCTTAATGAAACTAGACAAGTCAGATTAATTTCCTAATTTAGCAGTTTAAGCAGAAACTTGCATTTGAGACAGTGACAGGGAAGTATTTCTTTTAACAAGTACTTTTAAATCACAAATGGGTAGTAAAGATGGTAAAACACTGGAAGAGAGTCTGTCAGAAAAGGTGTATGAAATTGAAAAGATGAACACCTGTCAGGAATAATGTAGATGTATTTTTCCCTACCAAGAGGAAGATGTTATAACAACTCAAAGGGCTCTTCCAGCCAAGATATTATTAGGACTTTCAGATACGGTGCCATTAAAAAGAGTATTAAATACAGAATCCTTTCAGGGTCTTCCATTTATTAGGAAAAGACAGCTATAGTTATCCAGCTCATCTTCTGAGTTTGCCAGAAGTACGGAACATTAAGGTGCTATTAAGTAGCTAATCAAATGAAAGAGGATCAAATTGGAGAAGACGTGCTGCTGACAGGTAAAATCAGGCGCATCTGAGAAAGATAGAAGATAACAAACAAAGATGCTGGTGGTGGGGGAAGAGACAGGACACATGGAAGACAAAGTCTCTTCCATCCTTAAAATCTTTAGCTTGGAAATACCTGCTAAATTCTTACTAATCCTTCTACCTTCTACCTCCCCTGTATCAACTAACTTTTAAGCAAACAAAATGGAAAGAAAGGAATAATTAATCTTAAAAAGAAGAATAATGAATCCTTAGATTCAAGAAGAAAGGGTCCATCTTTCATTCTGAAACAAACCAGTTTTAATTTTAAGTGCTGAAGCTTAATACTGAGGCAGCATTCTTCGTTTCCTGTGTCCTTCATAAGCCACTGTTTCTATGATTTTGACTACCAGAATGAGTAAGGCTCATGATCTCTAGCACTGTGCATGAATCATTTTCATTTTTTCTCCATAGAAAGGAAAGGACAAAAACATTCACATCCACCAGAGTACACAACAAGAGAGAATATCATCTCCCGAAAGTCAGAAATAACTAAGCACCATTCATACTCACATCCTTTAAACTTTTTCAGAACAAAGAAAAAGCACCAACTTTTTTAAATTAGTTCTGAAATCCAGCTATGAAGCACCAGGTAATTACTATTCTTCAAACAGCATAAGTTTTCTAACTAACATTCTACCATCGTTTCTTTTAATTTGAGATATAAATTTTTAACGCTCCTATAAATTTGTTTTCTAATAGATGGGTTATTAAATGGCAGGAAAAGATCACATAGATGAACGCTAACCTTTCACTTTATAAAATTACAATTTTTATCTACAATAAGCAGATAAGGGAGAAGGACGTCCTTACTAGTAACCTTCTCAAGATAAACTTTTATCCCCAAACAAACACTTTTTTAATCTCTGCTCTCAAGTTTCATCTTTCATTATTGTAAGCCACTGCAAGTTATTAGGCATTATGCCATTGGTAAGTACAAGAAAGTCAAAACCTGTATTTTAACTGCCCTCTTCTCTACCCAGAAAGAGAGAAGGAAGAAAAAGACACTGTTCTACCATTTGATTCAGTTATGTCTACAGCAAAATATATTGCATTATGTTCAACATGGGGCTTTTCATCTATAAAATACTAAGCCACCAGATTCAGGCTTTAACAGTCACAGGCAGTTAAAATCTTGTTCAGTTCACAAATGTTTGCAGATGATCTTTTATACATACTGCAGGCCAGAAATAATTCCCAGTGTCAAAAAAACAACCTTAAGAAGCACAGATAAATCAGAGTCAGAAGACAAGAATATAATACTCCATCAGATGAGGTACTGAAGACAGTACCAGTGTCCCTGCAACAAATTCTCTAGTGTTAGGTAAAATTCCCATTAAAATACTCATATAAATTTATATTAGCAAGATCACTAAGGTATATACATTTAGTTAATGTTGGCAAACAAAATTATAAAGATTTATATAAATCACAATTATAAAGAACAGCTACAAAAAATAATCAAAACTCATCTCTATGAAAAGTTACAGTTTTCATGTCTTTTATCTAGTTAGAGTTTTTGTTTGGATACCAAGTTTAACAGAATATTTGAATTAAATCACAAAATTGAAACTGAAATGCAAAACACAACAAGATACATACAACATACTTCAACAACTACCACTAGAGTCAACCACAAGTTAGAAACAACTATCATTACTCACTACATACGAGTTATAAAACTGCTCCTCTTTTCTTAGTAGTATTATCAAGATCTCAGTGAAATCATAGAAGCCATCTTCATGCATGTACTGATGTGTTCCTTATTTATTAATAATTTAATTTGCATTAACAACATCAGTCTAAAAGGTCTGTCCATTAAAAAAATCCTGTTTATCTACAATATAAAATAGCTCTTTTAAACAACATTTGAGCCAATCCCAAGAAGAAAACAATGAGTCTAATGATACAGTAAAATATCTCTTTATTTGGTGGGTTATGTATAGATGTATGCATCAATGTATTTATATGTACCTATACATTGAATTTGGAAGCAATATGAAAAAATATGAAAGCCCACAATAAATGGGGCTTTGTGTCTTGCTCACATTAATTAGGTTAATACAACAAGAGCTGATAAACTGTCAAACTCCTGGATGCTATTTGCAGCAGTAACATTTTCGGATATTCTCCTGTAGATTCAGTAACAAGGCAGTTGGAGCAAGTGATATGGATTATATAAAAATCTCTTATGAAGAGTTGTCAGAGTAAAGTTTTCTTTAGTTGCTCAACTGATTCACATGAAAATATCAGATTTCTCTCTTTCATTACATTTCCTCACCTTTATCACTCAACTGTTGGCTCTCCTTCCCACACTTTCTGACAGCGTCAGATTAATAACTATAAAATGGCATGTTTTTATATCTGCACCTGACCTACAGTGCTGAGTGAGCTCTTCTACTCCACAAGAAGAAAAAACTCAAGATATCTACACAACATTCTACCAAAATAAACATGACAACCTTAAACTATCTTCAGTGCATCCTTTATTTTAATACAGATATCCATTAATAGCTCCCCCACATCTCTGTAAATAACACTTCAGCAGCTTTCCAAAAAGAGAGAGAAAATGAAAGAGAATTTCATAAAAAGAAATGAAAGAGCAACCTCCCCCTCATGCACGAATATATACATATTTCCTCTTTTTGCCCTTCCTTTGTTCTCATAACATTTTGCTCTATTGGACATTTCTTTACAGCTTCCTGTATTCCAGCCTCTCCCATCTCTCTTTGTTGCCTAATCCACCTCACCCAGTGAAAATATTCTAAGTCACCCATATTTTAAAATAAGAGTCCCTCTGATTACAGTTCAGTCTTAACTCTCATTTTCAAGCCTAATTTCAACAGATGCTTCGCAGTGTGAAATTTCCTGTTTCCGTTTGCCTACTTGGTCTTGCCACTCCTTGAGTCACAGCAACCACATTTGCAACTACAGTCACCAAATTCTATTTCCAGACAAAATTAAGAGTCATTTCCACCTTCATCTGTCAAGTTGACTGTACTTGGTTTCTGCAGCACTATGTTTTTCTAGATCTTCTCCCAAACTGTCCATTGGGGCTTTTCTTGTTCAGGTAACATACAGGCTTTGCAGAACTTTGTCATTCTCATTCCCTCTTTTCTATCCCTCTGTTTCTCTTCTCTCTCTTCTGTCCCTCTCCCCTCTTTTTCTACCCCCTTCCTCCCCTTAGTAGGCACAGCTTGCTGCACTACCACAGGCAAGACAGCCACATGGAAAACCTAAAAGTTACATCTCTTTTCCACTTTTTAAATTAATCATATGTATTAATAGGAAACTCCTGAGACAAATATCTCAGTGGTAGCAAACCTTGTTATTTCTCACCTCTAAGTGTAAACTGCAAGGCAGAGTGCAGCACTGGCAGAGCTGAAGATGGAGCACCTCACACGACAAGTACATGCTCTGCACAGCTGCAGTACAACATACTTCTTTAACCTATGCCTGCTGGACCAGTTTGATATAGTCAGGAGTCTCTGTGTGGAAAAGCAGAAAACAATAGCAATAGTTCTTCATCAGTATATATGGCTCGAAGAGCCATTTGCAATTCCCTTCAAGGGAAAAGTGGCAAACTGGTCAGAAGTGCAGAGCAATGTGCTCCATCACAGCTAGACCACATAACCTACAGTATGCCCAATGAAAAAAACAGAGCAGTTGTGTTTTACAGTGCTGGCAATGCTAAACACTAAGAGAGTCATAAAGGCAATATTTTAAGGTCCAATAATGCATTACCAGCTCTATTTATCTTTTATTTTTGTAATAATTTTAAGTGACCATTCCCTTTGGTCACAGTGTGATTTTTTTTGGCCAAACTAGGTTAAAGAATCTACTTATTCACACACACACACACACACACACAATGCTGATTTTTTTTTCCTCAATATTTTCACATAATTTAAGGACTTCAAAATTTACATTAAAAAAGAATCTGATATTTATGGTAACGTACTAAAAACATTCAAATCTGTTTGTACTGCTTCTTGATGTAAAAATGTAAAGCAGTGCTTCTGTTGCAGCAAGCATTTTTTCCATGTTGGGCAACTAAATGAAAGACCAGGGCATGAATGAAATAAATGTCGTAATGAGGTTAGTAAACAAAAATACTGAATATCACAAGGCAGCAGAGACAGCAGAGTAAGAGGCAGTTAGCAACAATTCCAGACTTCAGGTAGATCTATTCTGCCTCATGAAACCAAACACAAAAACGGGCATGACCAAATAGGAAGGAGCATCTTCCTCCGAAATCATTTTCAGATAGTACAGCATTTTATTCAGCATCCATTAATACAGTATTCTGCACCAAGATTTAGAAGTAAAACACAAATTTCATCACAAGTTTTAATTGGTCAGGTCCTTCAGGTGCCCTCCTAATGTTTCGTCTCTTCTTAGCTTTGAAACTGGAGATACAGAATTTTTCTCAGTTGCTTCTTTGCTAGCACTTTCCCAACTGGTAATATTTTTCTACGCTATTCTGTCCTTTTCCATTTCTGTTCCATCTGATGATATGATTCCACTCTCTTCCTGCGACTTGCACACACGCACACACACTTCGTATAAAGTGGGCAATTTTTACTCTTACTTGATATGAACAGGTTGCAAGGAGGAAACATGGCATACTCTAGTGATCTCCCCTGAAAACAATTGGAAAACCAGGATTTCCCTTTGCTTCCAGGACTTCACGCGCGTGTTTCAGACCCTCTCTTCACACAGCTTCTGGAAGGTGTAAGAACAGATAAGAGACCTCTTGCTGGGCAAAGCTCAGCCCAAGGTTTCCAGGACTCCTGGTAACATTCCCCAGCTATTAGGATTCCAAAGGTTCTGGGTAGGCCTTGTCTCGTGTCGTGTTTGCACAGCACCGGTGATTATATTTTCTCAGTGAAGTGTGACAGCCCTGCTCTTGCAGTGACCATTCTGCCATGAACCAGGGGCACAGGCCAATTGCAAAAGCCTGTTTAACAGTCTACATATTATGTGACTTTGAAACCAAATACCAGAAAATACACACACATATGCAGGCAAAACGCATACTGCTTGATGCATTGCATTTTTCTTAACTATCTTGAACTGAATCACCAAACTCTAAATTTTGCATCTAACTACTCAGGCACAGAAGAATTATATTTGTTCAAATGCCACATGACAAATAACCAGAAGAGTAACTAGCACTAATAAAATATTAAATAAAGGGGACTCATGAGATCCCACAAGAAACCTTGTGTGATTACATCTTCTGTCTCCTGATTGTGTGATACTCTAGAGAGCACCAGTCAGTCATCTGTCAGCTAAAGCATCAAGACTTTATTACTTCTGAAAAGCTATCTGGAGCTGTAAAGCTGAACAGTGAATTTAGTTCTTTGCCTAGGTTTACTTGACATTTGAACACAGATGCTGTACCTAGATTAAGTTTCTTTAAAACAAACATCACACAAAAAATGTATTTTTAATATATTTCCTAGAATTTACTAAAACTACTTTTGCACATCTAGCTTAGAGAAATAAAAAGATGATTCTGTGATTTTTTTTTTTATTAGTCAGCTCATATGTTCACAGGTGGTAACAGGAAAATGTTTCATTAACTAAGAGTAACACTTCTTCTAACATTATAAATATTCAAAGATTATCTTTAAGAAAATGACATTTGCTGATAGCTATAACTTAATGATATCTCAGAGGACAGCTTCTCCCCTATACTTTTAATGTGAAATAACTAACATGGCTTGGCTATAGATGACTTCAATTTTGATCATGGCAGGCAGTGATACGACAAGGCTGGTCAAAAGCATTTCTATTCCCCTCAGTTCCCCTCACCTACAGTGATTACCATTTAATAATGGTGAACGCGACATATTGAGTAATAGTCACTTCGTCCTTTGGCACATCCAGCTATCCTTGGCTTAGGCTTAGTCAATCCTGTGCACAAAAACAAAGCCAAACATCACGGCCCTGACAAAAGCAGGTGATGAATAAGGACAGCACAAACTCAAAGGAGGAAAAACTGTGA
>JAVCKT010031578.1:0-10089 GCA_032273925.1 Rhynchotus rufescens | reverse complement strand
CAGACAAATACTGTAACTACTATATTCTATGGAATATAGTAATATACTGTGCAGACACGTACTGTAACTACTGTATGTGTCTGCAGTAACTACACAATAAGCTTAGGACCTCTGAAAAGGCTCCAGAGAGAAAAGAAAGTATTTCCAAGCCCAAAATAGCATCTATTATCAAGATGACCTGATTTCAGTCTCCTTTAGTGTTTAACTATGTAGGAAATAAGATAAAAAAAACAAGCTTCCACATTGAGTAGTGGTTGGATTATCTAAAAAATAATAAACCAGACAAGTACAAGCTAGTATATACAAGTATTTTATCAGTAGCTTCAATATCAGTTAACATCAAGTAAGGAAGTATCCCAATTATTCTTAATTCTTTCTCAATGTCACTGGATTTAGGGATGAGTAAGTTTAGTGGGACTAGCACTGTGGACTACACACAGAAACATGGAATTATTTCTTACCTTTCTTGGTAACTTTGTATAGCGAATATAGTCTTCCAGGAACATGAGGGCAGCCACCACATCAGCAGGCATCTCTGGTATCTTTTGACTAAATAAAATAAAACGGATAAAACTGTATGAAAACGACTGAATTCCAGTAATACTTCAGTTAGATACCATGTGATCCCATTACAAAAAGAAAAACATTTTTATCTTAGTCATTATGTCCAACATACTTTACTAGAACAACATGTTCAAGAAGGCAGTGATGGTTATCCTGAAACCCTGCCCCGAGGGAAAGAAACACGGGTACCTTGTGCACTGCTCCATCGCTGAGCGAATGAACTGGCCGATCAGAGCCAGAAACTGCTCTGTGTATCTGGAGTGAAACTGCTTCAAGAGCGTGAGGAGCCCAAGGACCAAAGGAAGCCAGTCAATCTGATCAGCTGGCCGTTTGCACACCACGCCTGCACAGACAGAAAACAAAACCTACGCATGTTGATCACACAGAATATATCCTTTATCCTGGAGAAAAATGTAGCAGCTGCATTTCTGCCACTGTAAATATCACCAAGCTATCCAATGAGATGAGATAAAATGAAATTATAAAGTCAAAGGTTGAGATTCTCTTTTCTACTCCACTGTAGGAGTCAGAAACTGAGATTCTTCTATATAGCTGGTTTTAAATAGGTTTTCATAAGGTTTACAATATTAGAACAACAAGCAACAATAACTTATACAATACCTAAATTTTTGTTGTACTGAAGCTTGGGAAACTGGGAAATCAGAAACAGGAAGTTGACAGTGGGAAAATATGGGAGCCGTTTTGTTGTTATGTAGATCTGAGGAAGATAAAGAAGAGGAACACAGTTTTTCCACATATTAACTTCCCCCCCATCCTCTCACTTAGTAATCTGCAAAAAAGCCAACAGATTAAGCAATGAGGTTAGGCCTAACCTTATTCAGTGGATTGTGAATGCCAGCTGCTTCCAAATAAGCCGTGATCTCATACAGAAGAGTGTTGTCTTCTTTAGGGTAAGGCAGTGATGGATTCTGATAATGTGCTTCAATGTCAGCTAGTATTGCTCTAAAGGAATACAAATTAAGTGCTTATTTATCCTGTCCACAAACGAACCTGACACAATGGGGCAAGTCGTACCAATATGAGAGTTTCACACACACACACAATTTGTAGCTATTTACAATCAAGAGGAAACCAACTTTTGGATTACAATCAAGAGGAAACCAACTTTTATAAAGACCAGACTCGTTTCAAAATGAGCACCAAACAGGGTCACTGTTCTTATCTCTTACCCAGGCATGCTCTCAATTCCAGGAATAACCAAATGCAATTAGAAAGCTGCACTGCCCCCTAACATGATCATTCAAATTACTAGCTAGCCAACTTATTTAACCCCAGGTTTTACTGGGCTCATATTCTAATAATAAAAATAATAATAATCATAATAAATCAGACTCCACATTTTGCCCTAATTTAGATTTTAAAGACTGCTTAGCTGATAACAGCTAACATGGCATTGATGAGAGGTTGTTCTTTTTGCTTCTTACTTATTGAGATTTTCCAAAGCAGCAGCCAAGTGTTTGGAGTCAAACCTGCAGGAATAGTTCAATTCATTGGTAATCTGCCGTCTCAAAAGCTGCATCTGACCAACCTGGTGAAACAAACCAGCAAAACAAGGGTGGGGAGTTATATTGGAGAGAAACAGGAGAACAGGAAAGTCAAACTCAGGAAAACTATTATAAATAATTACCATGTACAGTAATATAGACTATCTTAAATCCTCATTGCCTCTTAGAACAGTTGTAAGGTTGCCTAACCTAAGCTGGCAACTTAGGTTGTCAACTGGACAACTCCTGTCAACTCCTGGACAACAATAGTCAACTCCTAAGTCAATTGGAGGTTGGCTCTGCTCTCTCATTTAATTAGAGTGCTTTGATTTGGATTCAATTAGAACTGAGTGACCTGTGCAAGCAAAGGAGAGACCCAGGTTTCACTCACAGTCAAATCCAGGCATTGTGAAAAGGACACTAAAGTAGTAACAGGTATAAAATACCAGAGCAAACAGTTTATTGCAGCTCATTAAGTACTTCAGAAATAAAAATTTTTAGATACCTACAAAGATCAGTCACTGAACTACAACAAGTCTTTCCTACTGAGATAGGAACACTTCGTTATTTTACTCAAAATCACCAAAATAGTTTAAATCTAGAAAGTTTTGGTGCACAGGGAACACCAAAGCCCCCTCTTGTTCAAGGTACCAAAAAGTGAATTATTACACAACTGGCAAAGATTCTCATTCCAAATTCTTCAGAAAAATACTAGTATAATTTGGAAACACTAACTCAAAAGGAAAGAGTCACTTAAAAGATACAACCTATGGCACAGAAGCTGTGCTTTCATAGCCAGGTCTTTAAGGGACTGTGCAGTCCCTGTGCAGTTTTATCCCTTAAAAATTTAATCCTTTAAGGGATTAAAAAAAAACTCAAACAAAAACTGCCTTACGATTTTCTAAAATTACAGGAGGTAAAATAAAGAAGTGTTTAAAACCACTTTTAAAATATTTAAAAGGAAAAGAACCATGTGCAGCTTGGCGTGGACTAAAGCTTCAGTAGATATGAAACTGCTATTTGTATAGATTTTCACTACCTATACATTTGGGTAAATAATTTGAAAATACACACATTCATAAATTGTGATGTTGTAGGCTGGGGAGGGAGATGGGGAAGAGCAGGGAGAAGGAAAGGGACAGGAATTCTTCAGAAAATGCAGCTTTTTGCTTGTCTGTTTTTCACCTGTATGTAAAAATCCTCCTGTCCTCTTCCCTCCCTCCAGACCTTAGGGTGGGCAGTGGCAGGAAGCAGCAATGACAGGAGATCCTAGAGACGTTTATTGCACTCAACTTCCCCCTTCCTTTCCTAATCTTGCCCTCTTCAATAATACACAGCCCTCCACAGCATTTTGAAAAATGTTAGTTATGAAAAACCATTTGACATTTAGGTGGTTTGAAAGGTTGGGGAAGATGAACAGATGTGTTCATGGGACAGGTTGGTCAAACATTTGATTTCTTAGACTGACTTGTGTGTGACCAAGGCAAATTCAGCACATGCTAAGCACTACTTCAGCCCACACAGAAAGCCCAGGCAATAAAGCTTTACCTCAGTTTAGGAAAGCTATAGGATTTAACATACGGACCCTACTGCTAAGCACTTTGTGCATTTTAATCTGGATTAAGGGCCATCCACAAAAAGAAAGTCTGGGAGCTCTCACATATCCAGCCATGCTTGATTTTTAATGTTACAGAATTCTACATCAAAAGAACAGAAAACTATAAAATTCACAGATAAAGATCCTGGAGGGGATTCTGTGCATTGCTGAGTCATATCAACATACCTTCATTATGGAGTCTAAATAGGCTGTCCATACCTTCTGAGTTTTTGCAATTGCTGTAGAATAAACTTTGTTTGAATTTGCTGCGAAAAGAAAGACAAGAAGTTTAGAAAAAAGGCAAGTAAAAAGAAAAAAAGTGAGAAATAAACAAATGTAAGTGCATTAAGATGACAGATGCATATTAAACAGAAGGCACTTACCTATAATTCCTTTGAGAGGACTGACAGCATTCATAAGGGCTTTTAAGGTATCCTGTACTGTCCTGTCTCGTAATATATTTTTCTGAAACATGCTGAGGAAATTCTAAATAAAAGAAAGAAATAATAAATTCTAACACATGGCTGTAAGCCATCAAGATAAATCAAAGCATGTACGGGTTCAATGGCTTTTTGTTGTTAGAGAAGGAATATTTCCATAGTTGTAGAGCTGTTAAACTTCGTGTTTTCTGCATTATGGGTACAAGTTCAAACACAGGCAGTTCCATCTCCATGTGAGGGAGGAAGAACTTCTTCCCTGTGAGGGTGCCAGAGCCCTGGCACAGGCTGCCCAGGGAGGCTGTGGAGTCTCCTTCTCTGGAGGTCTCCAAACCCGCCTGGATGCCGCCCTGTGCCCCGTGCTCTGGGTGTCCCTGCTGGAGCAGGGGGTTGGACTGGATGATCTCTAGAGGTCCCTTCCAACCTCAACCATTCTGTGGTTCTGGGTGAAAGGCATTCTTTATGAACTGTGTTTAATGTTAACATGTAACCTATGGTGGTTAGCACCATTTATTCCAGATTAACAACTTTAATTATATCCGTAACTGGTATTTTACTTCTGAGCTCAAATTCATTTTTTTCTAAAGCCTTGGCTTTGTAAGATTATTATTAAAAAGCCTACCAACCACAACACAATACTTAGCTCTACCTGCCAGTTCAAAAGTCAGCAGAACTTAAATGCGTTGGAACAAGTTACTAAGCAATAAAAGTGAAGAAAAGGAAGGCCAGAGATTACCTGCAGCTCCTTCACAATCATGAAACAGAGCAGCCTGTCTAGGCCATTGAGACCAAAGGTACCTAAAGTATCTTGGATCTCTGAGAAGAGACGACTACTGGTGACCTCCTGATGAGTTTTGGTATCATACCAGGTGTTCATTTGGTCAATGTAACATGTGAATCTAAAGAAAAGATAAACAAATATTTTATTTTAGAATGGGCTGCAGACTGTTTCTGTGATTATAAAAGGAACGAGTTAATTTACTCTAAAAGAGACTAGAAAGACTCTGTAAAGACACTCCATTTTCTGCAAGGGTTCTGTCTCTCTCCCTTAGTTCATCTCTCACTCTGTCTAATACATTGCTTTGCTTCCTAAACTAAAATTGGAAATTTCTGAACTAATACTTAAAATGCACAGAATTGTTGGATTAAGTTTTGTTTTATCTAAAGAAGGTAGCCTTTATATAATAGCCAAGGAAAAACTATTTGTCTATAATTACTATATTTGCTTATTATATAGTGGAACTGGACCTATACAATGCATGGAGCTATAATACAGCTTGTGGCATATAGTACTTACTTTGGATCTGTGATCCTCAGGATTTCTCTACAAAGACGACCAATAAATGTCACAGATTCATCCACAGGTGTGAATTTTGGTATAGGAATGTGAGTAGACTGGTATATGCTTTGCCAGTCTTGAATCTGAAAAGTAAAACAATAATTTGTAATGTTATGATTAGATGTATTTTAATTTGCCTTACAAATTCAATTTCTTTTTTTTGAAAGTAGTAAGTGCTACAGAACAATGCAGTGAATTGTATGCAGCAAAACACTATAAAAACAGAATAAAATATAAAGAATTAATTTTAAGACAGAGGACAAGCAGAATTTAAAGAGAACAACCTAAACTGTTGGTGAGAATTCCATTTGCTCCTTTCTGCAAGAATATATCTGCCATTTTTTAGCTAAATTAGAGATGTATTCACTCCTTCACTTCTCAATTGTAATATGTTGACCAAAAAGAGCAGATTACTACGGCAGTCTTTATAAGCCTACATTTTGATAACTGGCCACAGACAAAGGAGAACTGCTATGATTCAGTAGGTATTCTCTGTTTTCTTCAGGAAGGAAAATAATATTGCCTCTTCAAGCAAAATATTAAAATACTCTGTGGCACTTCCCTTTGCTTGTATACAACTAATACAGAGGAGATGCTGAAATCATTCCCCAGAAGGTGGTCATGGATGTTCTTTTGCAGTCTAGTGTATTTTAGTTGAAACCACATATATGTGTTTGATGCATGATGTTCTATCAGCAACTTTGCAACCAAACACAAACAGCCAAACATTGAAAATTTATTAACATATTTAACCATTCCTGTTGTAACTAGTACCTTTGTTCTGAGGAAGTTATTGCACTCCTGTTCAACATTGTAGTTAATAATACGAGAAACTTCTTCTTGCCAAATTTTTAAACCATATATGTTGACATAATCCTGGATATATTCAAATGATCGGTGGAATCCATCCATCGTAGCTGCCATTTCTTTCAATTTGGGCATCAGTTCGCTTGGCTAAAGGGAAAAAAGGAAAAGATGAAAATTGAACCTTGAATAGGTAGAATCCAAAGAAAATACATAAGGCTTCTAAATGTCTTTCCAAGATTTTACAGTGCTGCAGACAGAACTGCAAAGGTTCTGTTTCATATTTTCATTTTAGGTTTCTGTAGTACTACTGATTAATCTGGGGAAGAGACTCAAGAAGCTGGACAGCAACAAACAGTCATACACTTTAACCTATCTTTTCCATTCTATGTTCTTCATGTGCCTTGGATACATAATCTCTTGCCATCAGTCATCACAAAGATAGCACCATGAATTCAGAATTCACATGGCAATTGGGAATAGAACAGAAATAGGTTTTTGGATTCCATTGCCCCTTGCCAGTTTATGAACTCATTTTACCATGAAACAAGGCATTCCAAATAATCTCTAAGAAGTTCAAAAATATATTTTATCTGCAAAAATGAAACATGTACAAAAAAGTAAAAATTATTTTCTAACAGTATAATGAAAGAGATTCCAACAAAACCGAGATACTCAAAAAATACACTAAGGTGTAACTCACCTTGGCTCTAGGATTAAAGATAAGTCCCCTGTGAAGAGCTAGAGCAACTCGTTTTACTAGCTCCTTCCTTATTCCATCCTCTAGTAACTGTTTTGGATCCACCTAAGAAACATTTTTTCTGAAAGTCAGAAAGCTATGAAAAATATAGAAACATTTCACTTGTATCAAGAAGAAACTCATCATGTAACAGGAAAGCAGTGCCAGAATATGCACTTCTGTACCAGTAGTTGGCCAAAAGAAGTGTTCAAATACTACTGATAGACAACAGAGTTATTCTTTTAAGTTAGATGGCAAAGGTTTGAATTGTACTTCCCATTTTCAAAGTTTGTGAATGGTCTATTGAGCAGGTACTACAGCCATACACTGCTTAGTGCACATCGGTTTTGTTTGTTTGCTCAGAAGTGAGCTAACACTGTGTTTCCTGAGCTTCCTTTTGAGACTCTGAAAGAGGCATCTTAATGTAGGGAAAGCAGCCTTTGCCTATGGAAGAAACAGCAGTCCAGGAAAGCTTGCAAACATTTTCGCAATTTTCAAAATGCATCAATGAAAACTGATAAACCTATGTAAAATGAGAACTGTGTGTTCTTGGCATCCAAATAAATAATATATTATTTAAGGATGCTAAGTTTGGCATCCCAGTTTGAAAATTTGGAGGCCAATTTATTTTTAATTGTCTTTTTAATCTTTCCTCAAGGTCCTGCCTAATGTTGGAAATATCCATCCTAGAGTGCCAATTGCTACCAAGTGACTTTTCCCTAATGGAAAAAAGGGAACATTACCTTGATGATACCAACTAAAGTAGTTTTCATCATGAGGATACCTTCAGTGAAGATTGAAATCGCGTGGGTTAGCTTGGCCACCTTTAATAGGAAGAGAGGACACAAGTGATTGAAGTGATTCCTTAATACACAGACAATCATCCTAAAAACATAATAAATATTTTAACAGAGCTAGCTTCCTACTTTAGAATTAAGTAATTCACAGATAGAGCTTCAGTTTCTCATCTAATTCAAGTTCTCCTTCAAGTACTATACACACACACACACACACACACACATATATATATATATATGTACACACACACACACACACACTATATATATGTATATATAGTACTAGATCAAGGTAGGTATGTTCCCAGAAAGAAAGAACAGGTACCTTCAAGTGCCTTGCACAGGTTATGGGAGGAAAGACTCTGTTTTGTGTTTTATGACTAGATATAAATGCCTGTTAATCCCTGTGCAGCCCAGGGGCCCAGCTTTACACAGCTGCTTCACTAAACTTGCTGCTAGCAATGGATCTGCTTGCCTGTTTCCATGGATTTAAGATGGCAACATTCACTTAGTTTTAAATTATAAGGTGAGCATCCGTATGCTCAGAGTACAGCCAAATGAGCCAATCTTTTACCTTTATGATATTCAAAAGATAGAGACAGTGCAGTTCAAACTTAAAATTTTACAGAAAATGTAAAAGTGAAAAGCCTCTGTGTGAGCACCGCCCTTCTCCCAAAAACGCAAAACAAAAAAAAAGCTTAATGAGAATCCACAACTTGATCACATAAATCTCAATAAATATCTCTGGCAAAAACCGCTGAAAAAAGGATGAGCTGTAATAACTACCTGGAGATCTAAAGCATATATTCTTTGAATATATATTGGTCTTGCTCATACTTTTGCTCATCAACTTCTAATAAAAAGAAGGTCAAATAATTTCAATGTTTTTTCATATTTCCAGACTGATAGCAAGACAGAAATCCAAACAGCAATAGCAGCTTTTTGAGCTGATCAGATCAGCACATCTCCAGCCCATGTTCACCTTTGAGGGTCTGCAAGAGACTTAACACTGCTGACTCATTTAGCCTGGGACCTTCTTTTTCTACTGGAACAAGCATTCCCAATGTGAGGGCTTCTTTCCAGACTTCATTTTTTTCCTCTCCTACTTAAACTAATTGAAAACATTTACCCTCATTTACAAATACACTTACGTCTTCTATTATACTTTTCTTCCCTTTCCCCCCTGTACTACCAGTCAATTCTAACTTAGTCAACAAACCCAGCTTTGTTGTTGATGTTCAAATTCTATGGAGCTGTATCTACTTAAACTTGGCTGATGTTGGCCATCTATAAGGTTTGCTTTTTCAGAATTCCCTATTTCAACTGCACCTCATATCGTGGTCCAAGCTGAGCATAATCTCGTAGCTTGTCCTTATCAAGGCGAGTGGGCACTTCAACAATATCATGAGTCTGAAGCTTTATAATTTTGAGGAGAGAGGTAAACATGCTTTCTGGGATGATCTGCAGGACCTTGGCAGAAGAGAGATGAGACAAACAGTCAGTACATTCTTAGGTGAAAAAGAACCTTAAATTGAGGATAAACAATTAAAGAACAACCTAAGTATGCCTCTTCAAATGCCTACCTTTCTTACATAGGAAACCAGCTCGCCAGAATAGTACTGGGAGACGCTGAGCAGATCAGGGCTGTTTGCTTGATTAATACGGAGAAGTGGCAAGTCAAGAGCAGAAGCAAGCTGGAAATAAAGTTAATAGTTTAAATTCACAGGTCTGTTTTTCTAATACCTCTTATATGCCTGAACTCTCTTGTTCAGACCTCGAACTGTAATTCCTCCTAAATGAAGGGTTTTTCCTAAAGGGAAATATTACAGAAGCCGATTGCTATACAACAAACAAACAAACAAACAATAAAAGTCCCAAATGCAACCTGTAACACTACATTTTTCTTGGTCATAGTTTCTGAACTTATGAGCAGCATGAAAGACTTTTCTTGTAGTTTCTGCTTTCAGGCTCCCCAACATGCTATTTTCAATTCTTATTTCTAGAGAAAAAAATGCATCTTTTCATGTTATGACAGATGAAGTACATATACAGCATTATCCTTGGAACTCCCTCAGCCATCTGTGACATGGAAAATCCCATTTAAGTACCCATATCTCCAGCAAGCAACTATAGTGGATAGAAGCTGGATGATGAGACTAACTTGACTAAAAGCAATGATATGACTGGCTGCACAGAGCAACGTGCATAACTCAATTTTATTTTCTTTATTAATTTGTTACACCTCTAAAGAAATGCAGATACAGAAAAACATCAGTAAAAAGATCTGAATTATACACAACTTTATAG
>JAVCKT010031569.1:12756-23959 GCA_032273925.1 Rhynchotus rufescens | reverse complement strand
TAGAGAGCTTAAGTACAGAGTATTTGAATAACTTGCATTTGAATTTGGATCCTGTCCTTTAGAGAGCTGAAGCCAATTGAAGGGTTACAAGAATCAAAGGCCTTCACTGGTCAGGCACTTAGTACTTGTGGCTCTTTGGCTTTTAAGGAATCAGGAGTTCAAACACTATTCTTACAATTCTTTCATTCCTAGTGAGGCCTGTCTTCATTCTGTGTTTGTAGATAATGCTGGCAGAAATGCATGATATGGAGAAGTGGAGAATAAAGTGCTCTATTAATTTCAACAGAGTGATAATTTAGCCCAGAATAAGACAGCACTTTCTCAAATGCTATTTGTAATAGCGAATGGGTGGCATATAGATTGATTCCTTAAGGAGATAGTGGATACAAAAATATGCTCAATACTGCAAAAGTACCACAATAAAGACTATTTAATGGTCCAGGTTTCTTGCAGAAGAACTGTTCCACCCCTAGTATTTTTGCTATTCCAGGGGCCCAGCATGGAAAATGGAAACTGTCTAGCACTAAGCAGCTGAGCCTGTTTTTGCTTTTGGGAACTTGTAAGCCAGGTTGGCTAGCCCTTACACCACACCGTAGCCTCAGTGACGGGGATTGTATGTGGATGACATACAGCTGGTCTCATGTGCTGAAATACATGTTGATCAACACACTAGGTGCATCACAGAGCCTCATTCTCATTTTTCTCACTGCCATTCATAGGTAGCAGCTGAAATCAGATATAATTGCCTCCCTTACATGTGAATATTCTCATTCTACAACTTCTAAAAGAAAAAAAACAGGTATCCTAAAGTAATTTCCTCCATCATATTACATAACAATTAGGTTTCTCACCTAAGCTGAGCACTAACAGAAAAGAAAAATGATATTATGCAAATCAAGGTATTTTGAAAAATGTTGTGTTCAGAAGCTGTAGGAAAAAAGTTATTGAATTGACATAGGATTCAATATATGCAAGGCTCATATGGCAAAGTGTGGGGGAGAAAAAGATAGCACAAGTGAAGCTCAGGCAGAAACTGGTATTAATGGTACAAATATGCTAACTCAAAGTGTCCATTACCTTTAAGACCTGTTTCACTGTTACTTGGTCATTTAACTTCAGAAGACCAGTCATATTCTTGGCCAACTCTTCATGAACGGTCCTCTCTTCAAATGATTTGGTCTTGAACACATACTGAAGGAGGGGGGAAAAATACATTAAAATCTATATAAAAACATATATACAAAGTCTCAGTAGGAGATAAAATTATTTACACGCCACTGAAGCCACTAAAGGCACCAATCCTTGCTCGCCAAAACAACTTGAATGAAAATAAAGTCACAATGTTTAATTCACCTAGCAATAACGGCTACACTGCCACAGCAGAACTTCCTACTGATTTCAACTTGATATGAACTAAAAGGAATTTTTACTTAAAGTTACTGCTATAAAGCATTTTTTCCAACAGAGCATAAGATCCCGCGATTCTTCTAAACTGCCTTTCACCATGAGGGGAAAAAAAAAAAGAATAAGCAAGCAGAGGAAGGAAGGAGGGTTTTGCACCCACCTAGTCATGGCCACTTTTTTGCTTGCTCCTTTCCTCCAGTGGCAACAGCCAGTCAGAGCTGGTAGCAACTCTTCATCCTGAAAGGTGAAGAGCACCCACTAGAACTAGAAGGGGAAAAACTATATCCTCTTCTGGAAATCAACTCCCTAGAGAAAAGGATTCCCCTACCAAATTGCTCAGAAGTCATGTATCTAGGACAAGTTTATTCAGTGTTTTTTTCAGCTAGTAATTTGCTGCTGGAATTCATTATTGCTTCCTGCAAACTGTCACAGCATCGGTTATGAGTAAACACCAGTAAGTACAAGCAGGTAGGCAAGAGAGGAGCATCACTTCAAAAATTTTATTGATATCCATCCTTGTTTCCAAAGCAGATCTTGTAAGCTGTTCTCCACGCAGTTTGGCTCTGAGGTCCACTTAACTAAGCCTAAACTTCCTATGAATACTGTATCTGACAATTTTGAACTTATTCCTAGAACAGCATCTCTAAAGCAGGCATTGATTACTTAATTTCCTTGCAGAGGAAACACCTGCAAACAAACCCGTTCTGAAGGCATGAACGTAAGTCCATATTGTGGAGCATTCAACCAAAAGCCATTCATGCTGGAACCAAGAGTTCTCCCATTTAGCAACCTAACTCCTGCTGCACTTTCATTGTCCTACCCATAGACATGCTGAAGCTTCAGAGTCCACGAGGACTGTATTGGCTTTCACACTTTTTTTTTTTTTTCCTCTAAACTTTAAAGAGGAGGCACTGAATCATATACACTAGTCATAACTCACAAATGAAAGGTACTTTATCAAAGCAACTTATTTCACACCACATCAGCATACCACTAAAGTCAGAAGTCCATAGACATTTGTCACTCAACTTTTGTGTGACTCTGAGGGAGCTGGCATTTCTGTTGTCACCTACATTAGTGCTGTCACCACTGAACTAGACCAGGCCAAGAGGATAAGTGACAGCAACATTGCCTTTAGCCCTCCCTTTAGCTCCTCCAACAACCTACTGTTTTCTATGCTGCCATTTGAAATAAACAGTTTAAAAGCGTCAAGAAAAACACCGCTAAGTAAGGTTCACTTGTTCAGTAGTTCTTCTGTCATCACCACAAAACCGGTGGTTAAACCATCTATTTTCAGCTACTAAGACCTTACTCTAATATACTATGGATTAGATGCTTGCTGGTCAATAGCATTATCCATGGCAAGTTGGTGGATATTGAGTATATTCAGTTAACACAGATACCAAGAAGATCCTTTTTAGAGAGGTCACTCTAATAAAAATAATGAATAAAAAAAGCCTCTTTCAAAATAAAAACTGGGCAAGAAAAGCTGAGCAAACTGGGCATATTTATAAACATTCTGGACCCAACAGACAAGAAAGCAATTTTTGTAACACACATGCAATCGCAGGAACTTGAAATAAAAATAAATTCTGACTTCAGAAAACAATGAAAGCCTGGTTGAAAATACCTTCATAAAAAAACCTGCAACAACTTTGCAAACTTGAGGAGCAGCCAGAAGTGCTTCTTTCATAAAAATTATCACTTACAGGTATGTGTTAGCTACAAAGGTAACCCTGTACTTACATAATATAGTTAGCCAGATATTTTAAAGCAATAAAGCTCATCACAGAAAGAGGAATCCTGCAAATGGTTACGCTGCATTAAACTGGTTGCTCACAGATAGCTGCCTAGCTGGACCTTTGCATTCTTTCACATATTTATTCTTCCCCTAAATGCTGCAAAAGTTGAAAAATTCTCAGCCATAAGCAGGCCTTTCTCCTCCTATGTGGAGGAGAGATGTGAGCCAGGCTGCAGCTGAGATACAAGAGGACACTCTATGGATGTCCCTGCTGTACAGCAGGTGCCTGGAGCCCAAAGAAGCACCTAGCTCCCACCCAAGATAGTCCCAAACTCCCGGGAAAGAGCAGAGAATTTCAGCCAGCCTCTTGCAAGTCTCCTGTTAAGTTTCCCAACCACCCAATCATCCAGTCCAAAGCCAGAGGAAGCTACAAAGCAAGTGTAGAGAAAGCTACAGGCAAATACAACTAAGAGAAGCCAGACAAAACATATATAAAACGGTATAAAAGTGGCTCATCATACCGTCACGTAAGAATTGATGCAGTTGTCTAGTTGTTCTTCATGGCACTTAGCAACAATATTTGTAAGAACCCTGGAAGAGAGAAAAAGAAAAGTCTGAACTGTTTTGTTTCACCAAAGTCCATCTGAGGCATCACATCATTCCATTAGCACAATCTGATTAAAAGCAGCCCGTAAGGAGTGTGATCCAAATGATGAATACCACACACAAAAACCAGCTCCTGGGCAACACACAGACACTGCCAGGGCACGTGACGTGCACGGGTCACAGTGCTATGCATGCTTGTGTCTTAAAACTGACAAAATGCACCAGTTAAATATCAGTACAGGTATAATCATTAGTGTCATTACAACACAATACAGCCCTCATCCTAACTGCCAGATCTTGGCAGTTTTGCAGAGCTCTACAGATGTCCAGAGAGTAAACTGAACATAACCACATGCCTCATCCCCAGCCCAAGCTCGTCCTGCTCCTTCACTGCCTGTCCTCACACAGGCCCAGATTAAGCCACAGCCCAAGCTCTGGAGCACCTGTCCTGGTGCTGCGCAGGGTGGTGAGGACAGAGCTTGTTGGGCCAGGGCAGTTCAGTGGCTTTTAAACATCAAAAAACAATAAGCTAGAGCTCAAATTCAAGGGTACTTGTTAACAACATCAAAACCAAAATAACCAAACTTAACAGCAAAACCAAAAGAGTTTAAATGTAATTCCAAACTTCTGCAGTTTAGATAACATGATTTGAGCGTTTTCTGCTAGTCGTCATTATTGGATTCAAAAGCTTTTTAATTCTTAAAGTCAGTATTCTTGACATATTTCATTTCTTGTTATTAAGAGAACCACAGCTTTTAGCAAAACACAAAAGCCTTGGCAAAACTGGTTATTTCCATTCTGATCCTTCAGCTTTTGCTCCGAGTTGAAATTAACGCAAGTTCTGGCAAAGATAAGAGAAATGATGGCATGACTGGGCACTAAGACAAACAAATAACCACGAGAGAATAAAAAAGGATAATGTTTTTCCCCCTAGCATACAAACAATTCTGTGCTCTCATTCTGCTGTTGTTGCTTTTAATACATTCAACACGAGCTGCTCCAAGCTATTCAGAACAAAACACAATGCGTGTGTATATAGGGCACATCAATGAATGGCACACACAGAAGATGCGACATTCCTGTTGACATCAACAGAGCCAGCACAAAAGCCAGCACACAGACACACAGAGCACTCAGAGTCCATTTTTTGCCAGGTGGGTGGACAGTCAAAATTCAGAATATGAAAGAAATATCATTCTTTTATTATTTTAAAATAGTCTTTTCTAGAGCATCTCTTATACAGTCAATTCACTGATACCTAAATCCTTGGTTAGGGCAGTCCTTCATTCTCTCTGCCTGGCTGTAATGACAATGATCTGGTGGCCATAAAGGGGTCCTGAGGAAGGACACAATTGCCTCTCCCTTGAGAGCAACATGCACTTATCAAACACACTAGAGCACAAGCCCAATGACAGGGCCTGAGGTTCTGCCAGTGCAAGGGTCCAGATGCGGTAAAACTGGGCTTTGCTATGCAAGGTGCCAAGATCCTTTGATAAACTACTGCCACTCTAGCTCCCCAAGGCTAAGGCGAGCCTTTCGGCCTACTTGCACCTTTACATTTTCCCAATTCTTTCTCAGAAATTAATTTCGAGGAACAAACTGAGGAAAGAAAGAAAACACTGAAAGCAGATGAGTCTCATAGGGCTGAGTGTTATTTTTTATTTCCAGCTACAGTCCAATATTCCTCTACTGGCAGATGTAGAAGCGAAACACCACTATGGCCAATGAAAAGTGCAGTGCAACTTGCTGCCCTCCAGGAGAGGATAGTGATGATAATAATAATCTCTCCAGTATTTTTTTCTGCTGCCCTGATTAACAGCATCAATAAAGACAATTTCATTATGTGCGGGGTGAGACTCACCAAATCGCTGCAGCTCTTTGCTGGTTTACTGGATAACGTTTCCACTGCTTTTCAGTTATGGTTCAAATATTCTAATTAGAAAGTGCCCTAGAAAAGTGCGACCTGATTGCTTGACTCTAAGCTGGACCTTGAAAGATGACGAAATCTTTTTATGAGAAAAAACACATCTTTATACCCAAACAAAAATCAAAATTGATATTCATGCTTATCAGAAACCAGTTAGCTCCCAGAACATGAGTCCTTTTCTTGCTCTGGGATTACCTCAGAGAGGCATGTCCACCATGATCAATAGTTTCCTGGTTGATATTAACTATGTGCTAACCATATGCACCATCTGAAATTTTATTCAGTCCTAATCTTAAGATAGGAAGAAGGCATTCTTCAGAAGACAAGTTTCTCTACTAAAACGTAAATGCTGTGGTCAGTCTTCATCAAGGCAAAGCTAAGCGGACCAATATCTACATTTTCGCTCCAGATGAATTCTCTTCCTCTTCCAAAAATGTTTAGATACCTGGTCACAGCTGTTGTAACTTCATCATCACTGTTTTGCACCAAAACCCAGAAGAGCTGATTCAGGACTACAGGAAGAAAATTCATAATTACATGGATCTTCTCAATCCTCAGCAAATTCTGTAATGGACATAAAGAAAATAAATGAGACTTTTTCTACCCAAACCACTGAGCAATGCTAGTTGATTCTCCGCTTCATTAGCGGGTAAGATGTAGTGTAGCCACTGGAGCTACAGCAGTAGGAAAGCAGGGCAACGTGGTAGAGGATCAATAACCCATAGGGCTGGTTTTAAACATCACCATCCACACATCTGTATGCATTGTCCAGATTTCAGAATGCCAACATTTTCTCCTGCCTGGGATTAAAGAGACGTTCATTTCCTAACATTTAAAAAGAAAAAAGCAAACAAAAACCCCACTTCCTTTCCTTCTATGCTCAAAGGTGATGAGCTCAACTTGTTGCAGATAGGTCAAAAGCACACTGATAGAAGGTAGTACTACAGTCTAACATAACTGCACTGACATTACACCATTTTCTCTCATCAAGGACAGCATTACAATCTTAATAAAAAAAAATTAAAAATGAATCTTTTTAATTCCTCCCTCTCAATGTTATTTTTCACTCATCTCCAAATCACTCCAGAGTGTTTTGGAAAAACTATTAGCGCTTTATAAATGAGCGCCAAAATACTTTGGCAAAGAAGATCTTATTCTTTGATTATATGGCATAATTGATTCTTTATCCCATAAAATATTACTTCTATTTCTTAATAAAAATAATGATTTTTAAAAAGTTATACTAAAAAATAAAAAGTGAATCTTCAGCAGTTTAAGTAACTAGCTTACTGTATAGAAATCTCATACTTGTATGGATTCCTAAACTTTATCCCATAGGCTCTATGTCTTTCCAAAAAACTCTGTTAGATAGAGGTTTAACATAAACATAACCTTGATTCTTTGTTTTTTGAAAATATCCATTAACAGTGTATTTAATCAGCTAGCATTAAGTGACAGTACTTAACAACAAAGCAATCCCTTTCAGGTCTACCTGCAGCTATCAATAAAATCAGTCAGTGTCCACCCTTAGGAAACTGCTCAGAGAATGTAATGATTTGTTAGAATATTAAGGCTTTTTTTTTTTTTCCAAGTAGCTTTATAAGATCTGATGAAAACACTAAAATAAGACAACATAGCAACAAAGAAAAGGGGAAAAAACACCTACATGACGATAATATCCAAACCTAAAACTGTTATTAGACTTTACAGACCTCTACAAAGAAAAATAATACAATTTATGTGTATTATGTGTATTACGTGTTAGTGCTGTTACTGTGATATAATAAGTGTCAGTCACCCTGCAGTCATCTCGCTCCTCTTCCTGCTTCAGCAAGCAAACACTAGGCCCTCAATTCAGCTATTCAGGAACAGGTCAAGCATCCTGGCACTGTAGTTTCTTGCTGCTTTTCTAATCTGCTTGCTCCTGCTATGTCCCTTTCTCATGGCTTTTGACCTCTGCCGAATACAGCTGCATTCTAATGCAGTTCTTGAACATTCATTTCATCTCTGCAGAAAGGACATGCTTCTGATATCAGAATTGGACAGGCAATCAAGAACCTTTGATCCTTGACGCACAGAATAGTCTAAATGGTCCTTTGATTGACATCCATGTTTTTACAATGAAAATGTGAAGGGACAGTTATGAAGTAAACTGCAATATATTTGAGGCAAGAGAAGACAACAGGACATCTGCATCTCTGCAGGTCACAGTTCCTTTTCCGCACACTCTTACAGCAACACAACATCATCCTTTAATGGGATTTGAGGCTTGGCATAGTGTAGATTATCAAAGTTGAAGATGAAGCCATGCTCTAAGTGACAGAAGCGATTGGAAACAGCCCTGTGACCAACAACATCTGTCACACCAAGCAAGGCTGAGGGAGCTGTCACAGGCCCATTACCTGCTGTAAATCTGTGACTTGTTTAGAACTGTGCAAAATAGATCACTTATGAGAAAGCCCTAATTACAGTTTCACAGCACACTTCTCTTCTGTGGGGTACTTTACCTTACAAGAATTGATAAACATTGAGGTAGGAGGCTGGGATAAATCCTTTTCCCTTTCTTGGCACTGATGGAAAAAGTTATTCAGGTATGGATCCTGAAATGATAAACAAATGTTCACATTATTACATTTTATAGAAAGGATTAGCATTCAATTCTATAAAGGATGACTTTGATATCAAAATAACCATGTGATACAGCAACCATGTGATACCAGAGGGCACACTTGGTACCTATGGCCTTAGAAGTGAGGTGTGGAAACAGAGATCAACTCATTTAGTCCAACCAATCTGCCAGCAAAGCTCTCTTCTTAACAACATATTTCTATGTGCTTTGTTCAGCCCTTCTCTAGTGTTCTGAGCAATAAGTTTTTTACCCACAGCCTTCAGTGCCCAACCTTTGGTTTTGGTGCTTACCATTTATTTTCTTCCTGTTTAACTGATATTCCACATCTTTTTCTGCTATTGTTATCTTAACCAATTTATCTTTTTTCCCCACAAAGGGTGTTTTCTATCATTGTCTTCTTGCCCTCCTACATTAAAATATTATTTAAACATTAGGTAAATAGATTCATACAAGACCTGAGAGAAAGCATTACTTAACAATTCCTCGACACATTTCGCTGGTAAGTAGGTAATGGAGCTAGGAGGAAAGTCAGCTTACCTGAGTATTTACTGTTGATACAACAAATGTAGACACCTTGAAAAGTGGTTTCCCACCATCTACCCATTTTACATCGCTGCTGATCTGCTATTAAAAGACAAAGTATATATTTATTTATTGCCTATTCAAATCTGCATCACTTTTTACTGCATAGTTTTGCACACTCGAAGTGTGCTGGCTACTGCACTTTTATAAACACCCAGAGAATCAGTGCAATATAAACCAACATTTCAGCATAAGCCCACCAACCCTGCCACGCAATGGTCCATATTTATGTCCACGTGACATTGTAAAACAAACACAAGGAACAAGAAATAACTCAAACTGCACAGTATCAGTGAGAAAAAAAATGCAGTCTCACTTTAAATAGCCTGGGGACGATGTCAACCAGAAAATGAATGCAATGCAGCCTGAATTTGTGAAGGGTTCCTTTTCACAGCTTCCCCAGGTTTTAGAGAAATTAGGTAATAACATTAAAGAATATACAATTATAAAATACAATTTTCACATATATAACCCTGAACCAGCAACATGCAGTTCACAGACTGCTACATATATTAGCTCATCAGCTGTGAACATCTAGTCTGAAAGAGCTATCTTAAATTTGCCCTTCTATTTAAGTGCAAATCATGTGAAATAGGAGCTCTCTGCAAATTGAACAATATAGAAGTATGAGTTTATACCTTTCCACTCGTGGGCTCTTGCAGGCTTAAGTAACTGGGAGGCAGGCTGCTTGCTACTGGCACGTTGTGCTCTTGGGAAGCTAGCTGGGCATCTTTGAGCAGAGGAAGCCACGCGTATCCCACTGCACACAACAACAAATCAGTCCCACGTGTTGGAAAAAAAAAAACAAAAAACAAAAGAACAGTCTCCACAAGCTCAAAGGAAGACAAAACATCCAGCCAGAAATTCCCAAATCCTTATTTGAATGCACATCATTTATACTTAGAATTGAAAGTAATTCTACTACAGGTACCTGGTGTTTCCAGAGCCTCTTTCTTTTTGGCATTAGCTTTTGCATTTATGTCACAGGTGACATGATAAAATGAAAACAGAATGTGGTGTTTCTTATGAAGTTGGGTGGGAAGTTCAATTTTCACCTGAAATGTAAAATGTTACACCTCAATTTAGTTGATAAATCAATTAAACTAGGCATCAGAAATGGTCTAAATGAGTGACATCTTTTCACACAAATTTAGGTACAGCCTCTCCGTGTGCATGTGCTGTTGCTACTGGTTAACAGCTGTTCTCGTAAGGAAATTGCTTGGGATGATCAGTCATTCCTTTTACTTAAGTATTTTTCCCCTTTCTGTCTTACAGATGAATATTTGTATTTATGATGAAAAAGCATAAGATGAAAGAACACAAAACTAAAGAATGAAAGGTCCTACTTTGAAGTAAGCACCAGTAGCCATAACTACCTGTTACCATTCACCTTTTAAAGACTTTCAAAAGAAAAATCAAAACCAAATCTCTGCTAAGGCTTCATTGTCATTTCACAGAAGAAAAAAAAATTAAGTCTGTCATGAAAAATTAGCTTTTATTTAGGATTCTAGATCAGTCTCAAATGCTACAAATCCCATCCAGGAAAATGAGTATCATGTCATCCACTATGCTCTGAGTTGAGATATTATTAAGCTATTGGAACACATATACATAGTAATCAAAACATATTACCATAAGAACTATTGAAACAGACCCCTTGGATATTTGAATAGCCCTAAAATTAAAGAATTTTTTAATAAGAATTTAAGAACTGTTAGTAAATGCTTCTCATGTTAAATCAGCTGGTGAAAGTCCAGCACTACAAGCATAGATACAGAATGGTCATTCAGACAGGAAGATCAAAAAACCTTTTCTTTGACATTATTCTTTGCAAGATCTCACTTGCTGTTTCTGTTAGTACTTTGCACATTTAAGACAGCATCTCTTCCGCCCAGAACAGCTGGTGAGACCCAAATTCAATTCCGCATTCAAGTTGGAAGCAATCTGCTCAAGCACATTGTCAGATGTGGTTATATCTGAACCCCAACTTGAAACGAACAGGGCATTTAAGACCTCTGAAAATGTAATCCTTTAGTTTCCACCAGTTAAGAATCTTAAATGGATACTTTGCATGTAATTGTATTTCACCTGCTGGTCCTCCTCACGTAGCTTTATGTAAAGCAAATTGCAAAAGGAAAGTCTTCAAAAATCATGCCAAAAATTTGGAACATACTGCCTAACTGCTAGTGTTGCTTACCAGCATTATCACCACACAAAAAGCAGTGGTAGGAAGCCCAGAATACATCTAGCAGCGCACTAACATGCCAAAGAAGCAGTTTGTTAGAATTAAAAAGTAAAAAGTAAGTTTACCCAC
>JAVCKT010031569.1:0-12375 GCA_032273925.1 Rhynchotus rufescens | reverse complement strand
GACATAATTTCCATACAGATACACAAGCAATTGCAACATAAGCTTTCTTCATGTATATTTGTATGTTATAGCAAACATATGGCATTAACAAACATTCAATCAGTTGGGGGGAAAAAAAAAAGAAAAAAAGACTGACCTCATCATAGAAATCAGGATTCTGGGAGTGATGGAGCACAGCTGTGTAGGCTGCTGTTGTAAATAACGGTCCACCCGGCTTCCCATAAATACACTGATAAAAGTAACAGACTTTAAATACACTGTCAAATTCTGCTAGTTTTGATACATCTATTATGCACATACACTAAATTCAATATCATGAAACACTGACAAATATTTTGATCAAAAGCTAAAAGAAGCACTAAGTGAAATTTGTTTTGTACACATTACCATCAACCTCCATGATTCCATGGAAATTATCCTACATTTTACTAAGCACCACAGTGTCCTCAGGTTACTTTCTCATCGCTACCAATATTAGCTACTTCTGCAAAATCTCTTTTATTTTTATCTAGTTCAGCCCAACACGGTGCAGCAGCCAGTGCTGGGGTATTTGTGAATAAGAACCACAGCACAAATCTTGAGGAATGCCTAGTGACATTTATTCTTAAATACTCCAGGTTAGTATAGCCCTGACTTCTGGGTTTTATATTTCATGCTCTTGGAAACACTGCTCTTCAAGTGCACTTTTGTCACGGCTCACCTTCAGTGGCTTTGCTCCCTCTTCATCAGAGCTTCTAAATTCAATGCACACAGTTATATTCCGTGCCTAGAAAACAGAAATTTGTCAAAATTTCAATCAGAAATAGAGCACCCATAAAAAATACAGGAAACTCAGTGAAAAGTTCCCCCCCCCCTAAAATCTAGGAACATGCAGATGGTGGATCAAAACTTAAAATATCTTCAAATTACAACAATTATCAGAAATAATGTTTCAAAGACGAACTTGAAAAATGCAAGCTAGGCCTCAAAT
Source organism: Rhynchotus rufescens (assembly GCA_032273925.1). Taxonomy (NCBI): domain Eukaryota; kingdom Metazoa; phylum Chordata; class Aves; order Tinamiformes; family Tinamidae; genus Rhynchotus; species Rhynchotus rufescens. Next base: position 11,405 of record JAVCKT010031569.1, on the reverse strand, counting down.
AAACTGCATAGATGCAAATTACCAAGTGACCAACAATTACTTGTGTCTTGTCCTCAATTCATTTTCAATCACCATGAAAATGCAAATAGCATCCAAGTTTCATTTAAGAAACACAAATATTCTCTAGATTCATTTAATCTGCATCCACCACTTCGTTAAATAATGCCCTTTTCAAAAGGGCAAGAAAGCTATTACCATATTCTGTCTCTGAATCACTGATGCAATTTAAAAGGTTTCTTAATCCCTACACTTATTTCATAACATTAATACCCAAATTCTATGATTGCAAAAAACTGAAGCGATTAAAAACCTGGTGACTCATATTGCAATTTTTTCATCCTTTCTGATGTTTATTCACTGATGCCAATGAGTGCTCAAACACCTACTCAGTATCAACTTGAATTGATCACATACTGTACCTTATTAAAGTATTTTTGGCTATCGTACTTGAGATGTTTTGGATAGATATATATTTGGTTCTTGTATACTCTGTAAGGTCGAGAGTATTTTGTTGATTCCTGCACAAACTCCTCTACTTCCACTGTAGGTGGGTGCTCCTTTATGTCATTAAATGGCTTGATTGGAATAAAAGATGAAGTTACACAGTCTTCAAGAGAAGAGAGAGAGAACATTATGTTATATTTTGTTTCTGCAGTCGTACTACTAAGAATAAGTAATACTGACATGCAAAGGGTCAAACTGTGCCTTCACTTGCATACATGTAAATGCAGAACTGCAATACCACCCTTAAACAGGCTGTCTCACTTAAGTAAAACAGACTAATGAAAAAATTCCTTTGACACATACAGACAAGTCATTGGTATGGATCTCAAACCAGTACATTGCCTGTGCTATTAAACCAGCAAACATGTAATCTCCTCAGGGATGTCTCCAGGAATGGCTGCACAAAAGTGGCTGCGAAGGTTTGGGACACTGACTCGGGGCTGCTCCGAGCTCTCTCTAGGAACAGGGATTTGGAGCTCCCTGGCTGCAAGGCCACAAGCCAAGCCATCCTCCAGGACCTCGTTCCGGCTGACTGGGCTGTCGCTTCTGGGTTTTAACATGTATTTTGATCCGAAGCAGCAAGGACACCAGTCGCAGCAGCTGCCACCCCCTTCCCTGCCTCCAGAACTGCCCCTGCTCAGCACCGAGGGCAGCACTCGGGACCACACAGCACAGGCAGCGGCTCCATGAAGCTGTTGGCTCCTCCCCTCTGCTGAAGCTTTTTCCCCTTACGCTGCAGAAAGGGGGGAAGTTTTGTACCGTGCTAAAAGCCCTCAGACAATATCTCCCAATGGACCACTGGCTCCAGCTCGTAGCAGAGCCACACTAAATAAAGCCTTATTAAAACAAAGCTCCACTTCTGTTGTCTAATGCAAATTGATGCTAATGGGGAGCAGTGTCAGTCCCCAGGAGCACAATCACGCTGGCAACTTCTTGACAAGATCGGTGGCCAACTTCCTTTTCTTTGGCTTCTCTTGGCATTAAAGAGTTTTAGCGCTAGCTGAGCACGATTAACGCTTCCAACGGGAAGGAGGCATTTTAAGAACAATTATTGTTGTTGCGAGTGCTTCTCAAAGCTCTCTGAAGTCGCTTTACACAGAGATTTCGATGAATTTTACAGCAAGTAAGTTTTCTGTTACAGTTTTATAACATTTTTACAGCCTTACAGCAAGATAAGTTTTTCTGAAATGAAAAGACTGCTTAAGCTATTGCAATTTAGACTGAATGAACTTCAATTGATTCTGCAGGAACTGGGCACCTTACTACGAGGTATATTTAAAAGCAAACCTTCATACTACCACATAATTTTGCATGAGTCAGGTAGCACGATGAGCCTCAATTCTGTTCAGCCATTTGGCCTTCTATGAACCAGCTTCTTTTAGTAAGAAAACAACATGAATTGCTTTTGAAATGCTAGTAAAACTGTATTTATCTATCGCTATGTGAAGAAGTCTCAAAGTCAATGAGTCTTCATTTTTAACATGTATACATGACATTATTTCTACCCAGAACTTTATCTGTAGCTAAAGATTCATCCCGACAGATTCTAACCTCACCTTGACCCTGGCTAGCTGCTCTGCTTGAGCAGATAAACAAGCTACACAAACGTGCCTGTGATTGCACTGGCAGCAGAGTATCAGCAACCAGTCATTTAATTCCCTTTTTCCCTTCCCCCCTTGAAAAGTCCCAACACGCTTTCATCCCCTTACAGGACACAGAGGCTTTAGAAGCGAGGCCCTGATGGAATAAGCAAGTGTTTTGAATTCCAACAGACTTCAGAAATTCAAATAGGCCTGAGCTCTTCACAACACTGGGACACAGAAACATGGTCCTTGAAATGGTGGGAGGGAAGGGAGGGAGAGAGAAAGGAAAAGAAAAGGAAGGAGAGAAAAGGATCCTCTCAGAGGATTCCCTAGTGGCAGTTGCTGCACTGAGGCCAGAGGCATTTTGGAACCAAGCCCTGTATCCTGCAGTCACTGGTAGTCACATCCCCTGTGAGCTAAAGCCCAGTGAGCTTGAGCATCACAGCCCCCATCTATGGAGGCAGCCCTGGCCCAACACAGACTCAGTCATTTGGATCTTTGGTCTGATTTCCAGAGCAGAAAGAAGTCTCTGGATTTTCATCTTGCAAGGAGACAGTAAGCGTGGCCTGTATCACTTGGGTGCATTTACCAGGTACACAAAGAAATGAAAACTGGCTCAATGCAAATGGTTTAATAAAAGAAAAAATAAAGACAAGCAGCTTCCCAAACAACTGCCAACAGTTTTCTATTCAACTCTACTGCCTCAAGGCAACGATTAAAGCAGAAAAGTCTATCATAATGTCCTAGGTAATTATAAGGTGAAATCGTACTTGGATGTTCCAAAGGGACACAATCAACTGCAATCTCCAAACAGCCAGGTATGGTCTGTATTTTGCTAATCTTCTCTGCTCTGCAATGACAGAAATGAAAGCATTTTAAAAATTAGAACAAAGGAGATAAGACTGAACACATGAATTCATCTAAAATGAAAAACAGATTCTGACTTCAAAAATAAACATATACTTAACATATTTAATACACACACTCATTGGCAGTCAGATTCAGATCATATGAAATGGCAGGAAAGAAATGATTTTGGCTACATTCCTGCAGGGATTGGAAGCAACACATGAGGTGGAAATGAAATGGATGAACTAACAACAACCCTCAGCAGAACGGACTTCACCACGTTTCCTTCCTACAGCCTGAAAGGAAAAGCCCTTAAAAAGGACTCTGTGAGAGCCTGCAGCATCACAGCTTCTGCCAGGGCCGTGTTGAACGGGCACCAGCACACACTGGAGAAGTGCCAGCACGGGATGCTAAACTAGGAGATGCTTCAGCCGAGCAAAGGAGCATCGGCAACACCTCATGAAGCACCAGGGTGCAAGTTTATATCCCAGAGCAGCAAGACCAGGCAAGAGATTATGAATCTTTGTGGTGTACACTTGATTGTTATCATCCTATCTCATTAAACGGAACAGAAAAAGCTCATTACCTAAATTAATTTCTAGATGCTTTTAGAGTAGACAAAGAAATTCTAGGTTTAATTCTCATACACAATGCTTTAGAACTAAATCTGATTTACACCTGTGTGAGAGACTGCCCAGCCAACTAATTATTCACTAATTTACACACTGTAGAACATTTGGAAAAAGTTGTTTTCTTCCAATATTTACCCTGTAGTTTGTCATGGATACTCAAACAAACAGCATGGAAGGGGAAAATCCATTCAAGAAAGCTTTTTTTCTTTTTCTTCTTCTCCTCTAATTCCTTCCCTTCCCCCCCTCCATTTTTAAAATTATGTTCTCTTTTTGGTTACTTGACCTGCATCTCCCCTGATATAAGTTAACTTAATACATCATTAACTTCAGGTAATAATAAAATTCACTTATGTGCCAAATGACGTTCCAGCTTTCCTGGAAAGCTCAACCTCAAGCAGTCTTTGGCAGATAATAGGCTGATGTGAAAAACACTAATTCAGTATAGCTACTTTGGCATGCCGTATTTAAATGAGGAAAAAAAGAGAGCTGTGAAAGTTACTTTGTACAGTTTTATAATCACAGACCCTTCTCAAACCAAATTCAAAACTGTTTCTTACCTTCTGTATTCTGCTATTAGCTTAATCAAATCTTCCATGGAAATCTTATTACTTTCTTGCCTGAATAAAGGTGAAAAGCGCGAGTCCCTGTCAACATTTCCCTGATTATCTTTAAACACTGGCCTATAAAGAAAAAACACAGTTATGAATACTCATCCATATGTATATAAACTTTTTCAACTGTCACATGACCTTTCAGGCACAGATATAGGAAACAAACTCTTCCACAAGACTCCAGGACTCCTTGCAGAGCTGTCAAGCAAGACAGAGCTGTAAAGCTCCTCTCAGCTGCACATCCACAGCAGCCCAGAGAGCCTCCGTTGGCCTGCAGGTGCAGTCACAGTCGTGCAAAGATGAAAGATGCTGTTTAGTCCTGCACTACACAAGCAGTTCCTGCTGATCTTGGCCGCAGTGTGATCACTGCAATATGGAGTTTCTTTTTCAAATACTCATTTTAATACTCTCAAGGACAGATTGTCCATGGCTAGCTCTGCATTTGCCCATTTTCCCATTTTTTTCCGTAGCTCAGCATCCCTGAGGAGAGCTGGAAGCACCCAGTGCAGCACGAAGCAGCTCTCCAGTTGCTCCATCACCCTGGCTGCTCCCTGCAGCTCTTGGTAACAGCATAGGAGAAAGAGGATACCTGTGCACAACCAGGCACAATAAACATCAGCTGATGTGCACCCCAGAAAACATGCTTAGGTATTTTGTACTTGTGCTCAGTGACACTTGTGGGGTCCAAATCAGACATTTGGGTGCCCCTTGCCCAGCCCTGGGGGTCTCTCACAGCCTGGATTGGCTCATGTGACTGCTGTCCACAACAGCAAACCTTGGATGCAACCATCGTATGCAAAAACATTGCTTAACAAAAGTAAAATGTTCTTGACACTAAGTGCTGTTCTGTGAATCATTTGGCCAGTCTTTCTTCCTTAATTTACTTCTCTGTCCCACTGCCAGTGAAAAGAAGAATGAATGCCAGCACAAACTGTTGCCAGATGCAAAGTGATGGAGTAAACCTTTGGAAGAGAATCCTAAGGATAAGTATAAATGCACCATGTCTTAACTTAATTAACTGAGAGAATCACCACTGTCTCATTTCTCTGTGGAAAAGCATTAGTCTTGGGCCTCAAAAGTTACAGGAATTCAGTCTACCCCATGGACTAAATATACACAATGCCAAAAATCCTGAGGTATTAAGGAGAAAGAGATTAACTACTGGCAGCCAACACTCACTTCCAAATCCTATTAAAGAGCTATCAAATTGTTTAAAAAGTTAATAATTATTACAGTGCTGGTGATATTATGATTCTTCTCAGGCTCAGCACGGTTTCAAGCTTCTCCAGACCAATGGAAGGGACTGCAGCATTAGGAGGTTTGGGTTGTGCCCCCAGGCTCTGGTGAGGGATTGCCGGGTGTCCCCAGGCTACAGGGGAGTCCCGTGTGCCCATGAGCTGCCCATGGCTGGAAGGCCACTCCGGTCTGAGGCCAGCAGGGCCTTCTGGTGTCCCCATGCCCACAGCTGTTCCTTCTCAGAGCTTCCCAGGCCTTCCCTTAGTGCTGGTGGGCATCACTGAGCAGCTCAGCACAGCCTCAACTGTTACAGGTATGAAAAAGGGGATCCTCAGTGCAAAACATGCAAGTATTCTTACTCCTACAACTTATATACAATCCTCTATTAATGGACAGCTCTTGTCACTATGTTGACAATTTAGATGTGCATCCCAAACCACCTGAGCCTTCTTAGAAATAGGTGTGTTTTATGCATTCAGAGGAGAGTGCATAAATACTTGTAACTCCATACTTCTATCTCCATTCTCAGGGCACACCACCACTGAAGGACTGCTGGAGGAACAAGTGCTTCCGAGCCTTTCCAAGTTGTTGGGCAAAGATTGACCATCAGTGCTCCTTACTACAGAAAAGGCACTCTCAGCACTTTTGAAAGATCATCACTAGTTAAAGAAACAAAAGATAAAACCCTTCTATTATTTAGAAGTCCAGTATTTTTCTAGTAATGACTCCTTACTACCTGCTACTTCCTTACCAGGGAGATTTTGATGAGCAAAATTTCACAGACAAAAATTCCTGATGAGATTCTAAAGAAATTATTTGGGGGTGGGGAGGCGAAGGTTCCCAATTTCCCCATGAAAATAAGACATTTTCCCTATGTTAAAAAAATATGTTTCTATGATTCTTTTGGGATGATAGTGTTAGCAGATATTCCATAATTACCCTAATGCTTTAAGCCTAGAAAACCTACAGTGCTCACTATTTAATACTGAAGTGGATGCTTTTTTAAAGAACTGGCTGATGATCGCTGGAAAAGTTGCTCACCTTATTGGAGAGGGATACAGGGCAAGATTTGCAGCTACTGAGAGTCAGTGCAGCTTCACTAACATCAACCATGCCAGGCTACACCAGCTGACATCCCAGCAGCAGCTCTGAAAGTAGCTGACAAATTTAACTACAGGGCTCTGAAATATGAAGTCTACGCAGGTGGAGAAGGGTGGAAGGAAGGGCAGCACGCAAAAGCCCACAGCCCTGGGTGAGTTTCCCCAGCACAGGATGCAGATGAGGTACGTGTATTTGCAAGTCCTGGCAGTTCTTTCAGGAACACGAGCACAGAAGATGGATCTGACACGCTGCAGTTCTGCCACACGCTGTAATGACACTCGCGAGAGCACCCAGAGCACCAAAGCAAACGACTCCAGCAAGAAGGCAGGGAGGAGCCCTGCGTCACCCTTCCGCACCGCGCTCACAACTTGACTGCCACCTAAGGAAATTAAAGTTTTAATCTCATGCGCAACATATAACTGTCATATTTTGGCTCACTAAATATATACTGTAAAACCATACTGTAGCCATCTGCAACTGCTTTAAGGGTGAAAATTTCCACAGAACAGGAGCATAGCTATTGCCAGAATTAAGTAACTGGAAAACACACTTATAATCCCAGGTTTTTACTATTTATCATGGCCAAACCAGCTCTTTCCCCTGTCGTGTGGCAGACTCCTCTGGAAATACCTATTTTCTAGCTGCAAGACTAGAAATAGAATTTATAGGGCCAAAGTACACTTTGCTTATATCAGAGTCCTGCACAACATTCACATTTAGAAGATGTCAATGAATGCAGAATTTAACCTAGTGAACTAAACATATCCCTCATGTATTCACTGATACCCACAAGTTCATACATACTGTCTGTTTGCAAAGCATTCTTTTTTTCCTTTTTTTTTTTTTTAAACTATGTTAGGTCATAATACAATGTGATTAATAATGAGGAAAGTTTGAATACACTCAAGGATACTTTCTTTAATTCTACAGATGGAAGAAAAATTTTAATGGTATGAGTAGTGAAGCACTGATTTAGGATGCTTTGGGGAAGAAGTCAGACTAAAGCTACCCGACACCCTTGTTTCCCTAGATGGTCTTTTTCCATACAGAAATCCTGCCTCTTGGAACTGAGGACATCCACAATCCCAGCCATATCCCCTGCCCATATGCCAGCCACTTGTGCAATGTATGCACTGTATACCTCCCAGTGCTTGCTGGGCCTTTGTTAAGCCTGTATTCCCATTTATGTTGGGAAGAACTACAGCCAGATGTATTGTTTTAGACAAACACTTGGAAAGCATTTGATCCTAAAGCAGGCAAAAAACAGTACAACGGATGAAAAACAGTACAAAAGCTGGAGATCTTTTCAACCTTATTTTCTAAGATTGTGGATGACATAATGGAGAGAGAAATCAGGGAGCAAAATTTGCAAGAAAATGCATAGTGAAACAAGTCGTTGCCATTTCTGAAATTGTGGAAGTAGGGGACCAGAACGCAGCTAAACCCTGCTGTGCACGGGAGCAGCAGTGGTACCTGCTGTCCCTTCTCCACACCAGTCAGTACTGCAGCCTTTCCATCCATCGCCGGCACACGCCAGCTGCTGCCTGCACAGCTGCTTATCCTACGTTACACACGAGGTCAAAAACCCACGTGCAGGTTGAACTGAGCACAGCATTATGCATTAATCAGGCTCAACCAATTGCAATTTTATTCCTTAGTCCACATACAAATGCTCCTTTACTAGAAGGGGAATCTATGCAGTTGTAATATTATGCCTGGGATGCCCAGAGATGCCAACTTATATTAAAAAAAGAGGGAAAAAAAAGGAAAAAAAAAAGAAATTGTTCTAGCCTTTTCCATATGTGTGAGTGACTACCCAGGACCTGGCCCTGCCCTAGTGGTAAAAAGACCATGCCCCCTGAAGATGGCTTTGACAAGACTGAAGTTCCAACACACAACACTAACACGGCAGTCACGCACAAGAGTCAGGCAGCAGAGCTCACCAAAAGCCTCAGCTCAGTTTGATGGCCAGCCTGTACATCTCTTGCTATCATATCTTTCATTATTTATATGCTAAAAGTAGCTCTGTCAAACCAAGAGACATCACCAATATCATTTTGATGAAGAGTCTTCTACATCCAATAAATGTCAAGGAGCATCCTTGAGCTAGCTAGGGCAGACCAGAACACATTATCTGCTTTTCACTCGAACACACACGTGCTTTTCCTGGTCCTATTGGATATTGACAAAAACATATGGCAATAAAAAATAAATGAACTCTTCAAATAGCTGTACTTTACTGTTTCCTCCCTTAGCATTTTGCCACGTAAGCGCCCTTAGCCATTCAAGAACCAGACACATGAAGTGGCTGTCCTGGCTGGTGCTCCATTCCCCAGAGCAGACAACCAGCCATGACCATGGGCAACCCCATAGTCTGACCTTAAGTCTAATGATATTTCCCCCCAGTGCTTTCACTCAGCAACACACCACTTTCCCTCCCTATTATGGGGAGCTTTTCCCTATCTCTCACATGGAAGAAGAAAGGAGCTGTGACAGGGGCACACAGGAGGGTCTCCTCAGGAGAGGGCTCTCTCCACAGGGAAGTAGCAGACTTAGGAAAGCAAAGAAAACCAAAAGAAACACTGAAGAGGACAGGGAAAAAGGGTTAAAGGAGCTGGAGGGAGGGATGCAAAAGGAGGAAGAAAGCTATATCTGGTTTTGGAAGCTGAAGTGGTTGTAGGGAATCAAGTGGCACAGGATCAAGCTTGGATGGGAGACCAGAGCAGCCCAGGAGAGAACACAGTGAGCTCATGGAAACGAAACACAAAGAAACAGAGGGAAAATATTGAACAAACAAAAATAAATTATTAATCCTAAACTTATCTGCAAGAAAGGCCAGCTGACCAAAGATGAAAATAACTATCACCTAGCAACCACTGAAAGCAGAGGAGAACCTAAAGCACTCCCTTCTCCTCGCTACCAGCACCGAGGCGCTGCCTCCGCGGGCACCGCAGCCTCCAGAGCCTTGAGTTGACTTTAAATCTGACGGGCATCATTATAAGAACAAAGCTTCAGACTTGTACCTGTATTTTACGTGGTCATTACAACTGTTTAAAATCATTGACGTCCTCACAGGAGATTCTAGTGAGAACTATGACTTTGAAATCTCTTTGATAACTTTTAGCACCAAATGACCGTGAAGCTCATCATAAATTTATATTCTGTCAGCTGCCCTTGCTACTCCCTGGCAACTTCACTACATACCTGAATAAAAGATTATACCATACTAATATTTAATGAGAAAGTAATCAACATTCATCTGTGTAAAAGAAATAGGGCAAGTGAACCTATAAAGCTATAAATATGCTGAGGCCCTGGACCATGTTAAGAGCTTTGCTTAACTTCAAGGATAACATTTGCAAAAGCCTAAAAAGAAACAATTTAATGAGTAGAATAAACTGTAAAATACAGCTACAAATTATGAAAAGAGAATTACTACATACCTCACTGACCAAGCAAACGGCATACGGTATTTTCCCAGCTTGCTGCAGAATTGCTTATTGGATTTTAACACTTTCTGTGCACACTACAAGAAGAGAATATTAGTAGTTTCATCAATAAAACACTGGCAATTAAGCGTAGAATACATCCACACATTCTCTGCAGAAGATAATATTATCTCTCCCTCAAATAATTTAGTCTTCTACTGCCCTGACAGACAGGTTCTGGGATATGTGAAGACATCAGTGACTTGCTGATGAATGAAACCCCTCCAGCATCCTTCCAGTCAGAATTAAATTACTCACAGTTATTATTCCGCTGTGTTGTAACCTATCCAGTGTAAACACACTGTCTGCTCTGAGACAGGAACGGGTAGGTACCAAACTCAGCTTTGCTCCCATACAAAGAGCACTATCTGGTAGTTTCTAAAGGATTACTGAAAGCAAATTTCACTTGGCTAAGGTTTAATAAGAACTAGAAAGACATCATATTGACCTATACGTTGCAGTCAAAGCCCTATCACACGCAAACTGAATGAAAACAACATCTACCTTATTGCAGTTAATCACTGCATGTAAGGATTTCATCATACTGAAGTTAATGCAATCTGAATGTTTGTCATCTTACAGGCAGGCCTCACGTGAGGTAAGGCTTGTACCATTAAGAGAGTGCAATTTGCAAGCACAGACTTCCCTGCATTCAACTTCCAGTAAATCAGATATAACAAGGAACAATTGATGCTGCTGTTACTTTACCTTAAAAGAATCCGGATTTTTAATGTAAGGTTCAGCACTACTGGCAATGTTTCCTGTCAGCACCTTTTCTATTTTTGCCACTAATACAATCTCAGAATGGGGATTACTTATGGAGAAAAGAGCCTGTTGAGAGAAAAATAAACAGCCAAATAGTACATATGAACACTGTAGAAGTGACATACTAAGTTCTTTGTTGATGCAAAAACAATTCTGAAAGAACATTTAGCATATACCCACGTATTCAAGAGAGCTAGAGGAAGAGGGGAAAAACAACCAAACACACCCCAGGCCTTATCTTTGCATTTGTGGTCAAGTAAGTTTGCACCTGGCAAAAACACTAGCACAAGTCAAGAAGCAGTATGGCCAGGTCAGCAACACCTAAGCTCTCTCTCTCTCAAATGCAGGTCTAGGTCATCAAGGGAAAAGTCAGCATCTCCCTTAAACATTGGCCTTGGGGGGAATAATATGCAGGAGGAAAGTAAGAGCAGAAGGGAATGGAGAAGGGTTACAATAACTGCAAGAATCTGGAGATACTTGGAGATGAATGCAGCATCTACATGAGGTTTTAGGTTGTTTTGTTTGGCTTGTTTGGGAGTTGCCAGTGAGCAAACCCAAAGAGCACCAAAAAAAACCATGAGAAGGTTTCTCTATAAAAGACACCAACTTTTTTTAAAGCTGTGATGCAAATGATTT
>JAVCKT010031566.1:0-40445 GCA_032273925.1 Rhynchotus rufescens | reverse complement strand
AGATTTTAATAGGTGACGAATCTCCCTGTCACACCTATGAATAGGGATCAGCTTTATTGACTCTTAATGATTTTGTAGAAGGATTTGATTTGCAACATAAAAACATGGTTCTTATAAAGAGCAAGGCCTCACCAAATAGCAGGGCAAGGTAAATGCCCCAGCAGCCTACTTGTCTTTATAAATGATATAAATTATATGAAAAATACAGTTGTGAGAGAAATTAACCCTGCATCCCTGGTTTCTTGAAAGCCGTGGGGTACCTTGGTGTGTGTGTGTCCAAAATCGAGCAGCAATAACACAGCGGCTGCAAAAACTGTGGTTTCACTCTGCTGACGAGAAATGCAAACACAGAGAGATTAAGAATAATATTTATGTACAACTTCACTGAGTTTATAATTGCATTTATCTTGAACGTGAATAACAAGGTGACATAAAACACAATCCCTTTTTCACGTACATAGGGCTTCGATAAGAACTGGCAGCCTCTCAGCTAGAGATTTCCTTGCTTGGCACCAGACGCTCCTGATTCTTGTCCACGTCTTAAAAAATTCATTAAAATGTCTTGACAGTTCAGCTGAAATTGTCATGGTTGCCCTTGGAAATAAGACTCTAATAGTGAGAAAAATAAGTAGGATTTCTAAAGTTCCCCTTTTCTTCTTTTCCAGCTCAAAGCTGATAGGCAGCTCTCAGAGAATTGGAGACAGGGAAACTTTCAGAAGCATTTTCCTTCTAATCTGCTATCATTGTCTGCAGTCTTCTTGGAAGTGGATTTCTATTGCTGGCTGTATAGGCATTTTGTTGGAAGCATTTTACTGAAAATACATGAAATGGCATTTGAATTGCTTTTGGATTCCTTATAGGGTTTTGTTTTATTTTTAAAGCCTCTGAATTGGAAACGTATTTCATTCCTTCTTATATTTTTTGTTTTTCTTCTAAATAACGTCTTCGTACCCAGCACAAAATGAAATGTGGAACACCTGAGTAATTTGTTAGTCTCTGAATAGAAAACAAAGAAGCTCTCTGAGTAATATAGTCAATAATTTAATTTTTAACTGAAACCTTGACCTGTAGTAGAGAACTGCAGATTGCTTTAGTTTTCTCACAGTTTTCATGGAAACACACACAAAAAGGCTCTTTTCCACTGAGACACCCTGGTGTACTTCATGATGGTGCTATTCCAACCTAATCCTCACAGATACCTTAGTTTTTAAGTCTCTTACTGATTTCTCCCCCTGCTCCCCCCAGCAACAGCTCAAACCATTCCTGCACATTACAAAAGCAACAGCAAATGCCTGGTGGCAATCTTTCAGGGCTAGATTATCCCTATGAAATGGATACTCGTAGCTGTTTTGCCCTCCTTTGACATTTGAAACCACGGGAGGACTTTCCTCCAGGGCCGGGTTTCCGGGCCTGCGGACGTCTCGGGAAGCGAGCGGGGTGTCTTGGAAAGCCCTTGGTGCCGTGGCACCCACGCGGGAGAGCCCGGGGCTTTCCTCGCCCCTTTGGTCTCGGCCTACTTCCCCTTTGATTCCCGTGTCTCCAGGCGCGGCGGCAACGCGTGGCCCGCGGGCTCGGCCCGATGCGGTGAGCTCATACACAGGTGCCTGGAAGGGCCGTCAAGGTGTGCTGGCTGCACCTAGGAGCTTTTTGTGGCTTTTGTGGGCTGGAGAAGTGGAAGCTTTGGAGGTCACTTACTCTGCTGCTTGTGCACGGCAGCATTCCCGTCACTGGTGCCTCCGGGGGAATATCGGGATTCTGCCTTCTTCGGCATCAGCGCTGTAACGGCGCCGAGGTGTTTGCAGTGGGAGATGGAGTTTTGTTCCAGCTCTTTGCACATGGCAGGTACAGGAAGGCTGGTTGGATAGTGCTCAGTGCCAGTGGGAGGGTGCCCGAGGAGACATTGTGCTGAGGTCATCTAGGGATGCTCTGAAGTGTTTGCTCAGGAGAAAATGCCTATGGAATAGGGGGAAAGCAGAGAGGAACATGTGCACAGTGTCCTCAAGAGGTTGAAATTTTACTTTTAGAGTTTCCTGTTGCTCACCAGTCTAACAAAATTTCCACCGTGTATCTTTGGTTTTCAGAGCAGGTTTTTATGGAAGAACATGACTGATCCGAGCGCTGGGCAGGTTAAGCCCTGCGCTTTAAAGAGCAGCCTGTGAAAAGACAGGTCATGTCTTTTCCCTGTGCTGTGTTTGCACAGTGATGCTGCAGTCCTTGGCCTGCAATGAATAAGTGTGATGGAAGGAGCTGTCGGAGAATACCGGGCGTATCCGGATGGATTTTGCCCTCTGCGGGGTAGGGATCCAGCAGCAGGTAGTTCTCATGAAACGTCCAGAAAGCGGCAAGGAATCGCCCAGCACCACATCCATGTTCCCTGCCAAGGTTGGAGCTGATACTCTGAACTACGGTGTGAACTCAGAGGACAGAAAGTGCTTTCTCTTTTATTTTTTTTTTTTATTTCAAAACTTTTGTTCATTTTTAGCAGCTAGCAGTGAGAAGTGGTCTGTGCAACAGGGAAAGCTGCAGACTGCATGAGCCCTAGCCAGTGGCCAGGATTTGGGAAAATAAGATGGCTGTGCTGAGCCTTCCTTGGGAAACTGGGAATTTCTAGCAGAACTGTTAGCTTTGTGCGTGCCACATCCCTGCCCCATGGAGGAAGCAAGCGCCCTTTTGCCTGCGTGGGAAAGCATTTAATAGCTATATCCGACAGGCAAACATGGTTCAGCCCATTTTTACACGCTTCTGGCCAGCGGTCAAACAAAATTTGAAAGCCATTATCACGTCCAGTGATTCAACGTAATAGCTAGTGCAGACACCTGCGTTGCTGGGGGCTGCTCCGGCCTCAGAGCCGTCTGCCCATTTAAATACAGGATAAGCATTAGCTAAGAGCGATTACCTTAAATTATCAGATGTTTTCAGCGGTCATGTGTCTCTCCAGTCAGCTGCCTTGGAAAATGAAAAGAGAGATTATCAGGCGAGCCCAGTTCTGTGGGCAATGCCTTTTTTTTTTTTTTTTCCCAGTTTGATCCCACCGAGTTGTTTGTGCTCGTCCCGGATTGCTGCACGCACCGAGGGAGAGCAGCCGCACAGAGCGCCAGCCCTGCTCATTGCCAGGCCCGTTACGAGTCCAAACGGGCTCGTGTCGGGCGGGCAGAGGCGGCACAGGCCGCGCTGCCCGGGGCAGCAGGTGGGTGGGAAGGCCGAGGATGCGCTTGGCATGCGGAGCACGAGCTGCGAGGCCAGCACCGCTGCCCGGGCCTGCCCACGCACGGGCCGGGCGGGCGCCTCGCTCCTTCCCTGCACAAGCTGCTGTGTAAAACGCGGGCCCCTGGAAGCCCATGGAAGCTCTGTGCCACGGAGCTTTGGCACCCGCGGCAGCCGCTGGTCTCCAGTATCTCCTGTTCTCAGGCACATTTGAGAGCGCCGCTGTGCTCCCGGCTAAGCCACCTCCTTTCCAAACCATACAATGTCCAACTGTTTTTCTTTTCTTTTCTTTTTTTTTTTAAATCCTCGCTCCTAATTAAGCAGTAACTGTAAGAGCAGTAAGTGCAGCAATCATTGCTCTCTGCACTGATCTAATCTGAAGCCCTGAGCAGCTGCAGTAGTTTCTCTAGGCAGGATTTTTCCCCTTTGGCATGTCCTGCCCAGGCTGTCCTTTGATTAGCTTGCGAGTGCTGGAAGGCTATTGATTTTATGAGCGTGTTCTCTTTCCAGCAGCTTAATTCCTCCTGTTTGCATTTGAATTACCGGGGAGTGAAAGCAAAGTATTTACGCATCTGATTTACCTGCGTGTGCAGCCAGAGGAGCTCTGGGACAACTGGAAAATCCCTGATTTCTGAGGCACTGGAGGTCCTGGACTCCGCTGTGCTGACCCCAAGGAATGGGGCACTGCTGCAAGCACTAAGCGGGTGTCTCGGGGGCAGCGCAGCTGCCACGGGGCATGCAGACATCCTGGCAATGCCTGCGGAAGCTCCCGTCCTGCAGGAATAACCGAGGGATTTCACGGGGCAGGTTCGGGAGCACCGCTGGCCACAACGCACAAAAAGTTAAGTCCCGCAAAGTTTGATTTTCACGAAGGGGAAGTTTTCAGAGAAGGCAGTTGGACGAGCCCCGGCGCTGACGTAGCTGCTTTGGCTGCTGCTTCCCTCCTTGCGCTCGCACCCGCTCTGCGCTGGGGCAGGCGCTTGGTTCTCTCTGCAAGTTGATGTGGAGAGAGAGAGGGGAAAAAAAAAAAAAAAAAAAGGAAAAAGCAGGAACTTTGGGAGCGCGTCTGTGGGTGTCGCCGGCGGTGCGCGCTGCTCCAGCTGCCGCTCGCTCCTCCCGGCTCCCGCTTTGTTCTTCCCACCTCCGGGCACAGGTCGGTTGTGCAACATGCCCCTACCACTTCAAAAGGGAAAGAAAAAAAAACAAACAAAAACAAGAAGGAAGAGAGAGAGAGAAAAAAAAAAAAAAAAAAGAAATGCTGAGTAATGCCAGAGGTTTCTCAAATGGCTGATGCAAACCTGGAGAATTTGCATCATCATTCAGCCGGAGTAACTTGGTATGACACGAGCTTAAATACAAGTCCACGCGGAAGCCGAGGCGGTTTCCAACGCGAGGCAGGGCCAGGGAGCAGCGCGCGAGCGCAGGTGTTGCCGAGCGGGGCTTGGCACAGCCTCCCACCTGGGCGCCGGCGCCGCCGCAGCTGCTCGCCCCGGGAGGGGGAAAAAGGGGAAATAACAGAGAGAGGGAAAAGAAAAAAAGAGAAAAAAAGAAACAAAGCGCAGGCAAGGCTGAGCTCGTGCTGGGAACTTTGTGCCTGCGCTCGCCGGGGCTGTGCTGGGGCCACGGGAGCATGTTGAGGAAGGTGTCCGTGCCCGCCGCCTCCAATGGGAAGTACTTGCCGGAGTGCTCCAAGGGCCGCTCGCCCTCGCTGGAGAGCGGGCAGTTGGCCCCGGAGGGCAGAGTGGTGCTGAAGCAGAAGGTGACGCTGCTGAGGGGCATCTCCATCATCATCGGCACCATCATCGGCGCCGGCATCTTCATCTCGCCCAAGGGCATCCTGCAGAACACGGGCAGCGTGGGCATGTCCCTGTGCGTGTGGGCAGCCTGCGGCCTCCTCTCCCTCTTCGGTAAGTCGCCCCGAGCGCACGCCGGCGTTCGCGCCGTTGGATACGCACTAGCACCAATGGATTTGCAGGAGCCTGTTCTCATTCCGGTGCCGGATAGGGTCCGTGCGGGCACGGAGGCGTGCAGGGGGTCCCTCCTGCCTCCCCTCGCAGCCCTCGGGAAGGGACAGCAGCACGGAGCCGGCGGCTTTGGGCTCCCGAGAGCAGAGGGAGCAGGACACGTGCTGTGCTGCGGCAGAGCTTGCAGGGGACACAGGTGCCGCGTGCGCCCCCGTGACGCGCTCAAGCCGTGGGACCCGGCTCCTGGGGCACGCGAGTGGGTGCTGGGAGCAGGAACTCCTGCTGGACCGAATCCCCATTGGCACGGAAGGAGCAAAATATTGTTATATTATTGTAAATCATCAGTGTTAGCTTTTGCTCCCCGCTGGCGGTGCTGCTTGGGAAGAAGGCAGTGCCAAGAGCGGTGTGGACAGGAGCAGAGGGCTAGTGAGCCCTTTGTGCCCGAGGCGCCTGCTGGGGCCGTTTTCAGCGTTTCGGGGGCGTTTGGTGGCAGTAAGCGCTGGGGAATGCGGCGGTACGTGCCGGGCGGCGAAGCCCCCGCCGAGGAACAGAGGGGCCATTGACCTCCTTGAGGAGCTGGTGTGGGGGCCGCGGAGCAGCCAGGGCGAGCGCTGGCTCTCGTGAGCACACAGGCGCCTTGTTTCCCGGCCGGAGGTGGCGGGGGGACCACGGGCTGGCACGAGCCCGCCCGGCCCGTGTCAGGAGGTGGGATGCGCGTGTGCCGCCCGGGAGATGGGCCCCGGGGCTTAGAGCAGGCACTGGCTGCGTAAAGGCCACGTCCAGCCTCGTGAGCAGCAGTGAAGGGGAGCAGGGACCCGCTCTGGCCCCGTGCTAGACCTGCTGCTAGTGCCACGTGCAGCGCAGGCTGTTGCACTGGTGTGGAAGTCCCGCTGTGGCCCAGCTGCCTCTATACTGGAGTGACCCCTCAGATGTGACCCTGTCACAAGCTTTGGTCTTGAGATCTGGTTAAAACACAACGTGCTTAGGGGTTGCATGTTGAGATTTAACTTGAAAAGCAGTGGTTTGGTAGCTCTGAAACAAAGCTTGTAGGGAAAAAAAAGTCAGTCTCTTTTATCAGAGTGATTTTTTTCTAGGTCATTTTCCAACTCTTGAGATGTTTGAGCTGTGCAGTTCTGCCCAGCAGTGACTGCCAAGCTGTGTTTTTACACTGTCCCTTTCTCTAAATTGAGTCATTACAGTCAGGTTTTCACTTTTTTTTTAATATCATGAATGTTTTAATTCTCTGCAAAGTAAAATTTCACACAAGATTCATCTAAGATCTTGGTGAGGATCTCAGTGAAACATCATTAGATTTCACCTCGAATCTCTCCAGAAGAAGTTGACAAGAAAAATATAACAAAAAACATGCCCTTCACGTGCGGACATAGCATCCCCCTAAGCACATTTTCAGGTAAGCTGAGGAGCGGGAGACCAAAGCTACCCTGTCTTTGCCAAGCTGCTCCCATGGCACATGAGCACGAGTGGGCTTTGTCGTGAAGTCCTAGGGCTCTGAGGGACTTGTAGGTGCGAGGTGGCGTGGCAGCTGTAGTTTTCATCCCGCTGCGTGAAGACACGGTGGGAACAGAGCCCAGACAGCGTCGCAGGCTGGCGCTGCTGTTCCCTGCGCGCGGCAAGCGGGTGCAGCCGCGGTGGTTGGTTGGTGCTGGCTGTGCACGCCGCTGTGCCGGCCTTCCCGCTGTCGCTGGCATGACACAGCACTCGTGGGGACTGCTGAGTCACGGGGTGCCAGCGCCGCCGTGCGCAGGGCTTGCTCGGATGTGACCGGCGCGTAGGTGTGACTGCGCGCAGCGGCGCGGGGTGAAGGCCAGCCTGGCTGGAGGAGTGAAAAATCCCAATGGTGCTGGTAAAAAAAAAAAAAATAAAATGAAAAAAATTATCAAAAGTAATTGCAAAACTACGACAGCACCACTGCTGACCTTATTTATTATTCCCGGGACATAAATGTTTTGTAAGGTGTTTCTTTTATGTCTTTGGTGACGCCACCCTTTAATTCCCGCAGGTGCCCTCTGCTACGCTGAGCTGGGGACGTGCATTAAGAAATCTGGTGGTCACTACACCTACATCCTGGAGGCCTTTGGTCCGTTGCCTGCTTTTGTGAGAGTCTGGGTGGAATTGCTCATCATTCGGTGAGTGTGCAATGGGTTTCTCGGTCTCTGATCTGATACTGTTGCACTTTTGGTCCTGAAGAACAGTCTTAGATACTTGATAGGCGATGAAATCAAAACTTGGTGCATGAGCAGTGCACTTTTAATAAGATTGCTTTGGATAACTTAACAGTTTTGTTTTGCTTGGCCATGTTGCAACATTCAAGAACCTATGTTTTGGGGAGGAAAAAAAAAAAACATTCAGAGTAAGCCAGCTGTCGCACACGTTCAACTATTTGTTTTAATTTTGCTCAGCTTACCACATCCATTAATGCCCCTAATAACGCCTGTGCCTGCACGTAGCTAACTGGTGTACACCGTAGTCAAACAGGGAGTTTTCTTTCGCATTTATCTTTGCATCCAGATCATTGATGTGATGCGCAATCCCCCGCTTTACACTATTGCTGAAACGGGAGAGCTTTTTGCGTGCGGAGCAGGGCGATTTGCTTATATAAAGCAGATTCCAGGAGCTCTCCGTGCCTCTGCCCGGTGCAGCTCCCTTGGCTCGCGTGCTCTCGACAAGCCCCGGCACCGCTGCGGGTGCAAAGCCCCAGCCGTGCTGAGTCACAATGAGGCTGTAAGTTCTTATCTCGCTTCCGCGGGAAGTGCTTACGTCTGTTGGAGGGTCACTCGCATCCTCCCCACCCGTGCGTAACCTCCCCATTAATTGCAGGTTTTCAATCAAACGTGACAGCGGGGTGGATGTCCCGGCCCTTTTGTCACTGAGGAGACTGGGTGGAGGGAAGAGATCTTAGTTTTCAGTGAGGTTCCCATAGGTGTGGGTACATAGCTATGTTGTTGTACATGAGAGAATCCACAAAGGAGCAACAGGATAACCCACCTTGGAAGCCCGCAGAAGCAACAGGATAACCTGCCTTGCTAGACAGGGACCTGATTGATGCCCCTAGGCAGGGAGATCCATAGGAAACCAGGCTTGATAAAACCCTTTTCTCAACAAATTTTCTCTTTAACATGTGTCAGTGTCCCAGGAGAGCCACGAAAACATTGTTAATCATCACCGTGTGCCCCACACCCAGTAAATACCCGTTCTGCACGGGTAGAAACATCCATGGAGTCTTTAATCATCCTATCCGCGCGGCGGCCAGGGAGACAGGCTTGTTATAACTTGTGATGATCGGCGCGGCCGAAACTCTGCCTAGAGTTTTGTGTCTGACTCCTACGTCGCTGCACTAATTGACTGACTGCTGTTATCAAAGAGCCTGAGACCAAATATGTCTCTGTGATTTCCTTCATAGTGGGCGAAGTTGCTCGTATGCCTCTCAGTTAAGCCTTTCTTTACCCTGGAAGATAGCAGGATTATCAGCCCCACAGGCTGGTAGAGCAGGCACAACCAAAAATAAACATTGCCTGCTCTCTTATATCTTTCCAGTCATTATTTTACTGTCTGGAGTTCATTTAAACACTCAGCACATAGTGATTAACATGTGCTAGCATCACCTAAATGCAGAAGTGTCTTTGCCTGTGTGCAGCTCCTCATTCAGAACAACTTGGAATGTTTCTTTCTCCACAAGTGATATCTGTATCAGCTATATCAAAGATCCATTTGTTTGAAAAAACCCCACTAGTTTACAAACAAAGAAGCCTGCTTGAACGTATCATCTGTATTGAACATGGTGATTGCTAAGCACAGGCTGGGTGAGAGTCTGCTGGCAAATAAATGACTCACTTGTCTGTGGTATGTGCTGGTGGCAATGTCCCTGCCCCTCTCCCCTTGGCACTTTGTGCTACCTGCCCTTAAATGAAAGCTGCTAAGTCTCTTGTGCCTTGCTCCAGTTGTAGGGGCCTGCCAGTCTTGCTTTATGATTGCAGTAAAAAGGAAAAAGCCCCATTCTTTGAATTACCACTTCCGTTTGTGGACCTCACTGCCAGCGGCAACTTCCCCAAAGTGTGGGAATGGAAGAGGCATAAGAGGCGTGGGCAGTTACTAGAGATGTAAATCAGGAACTGCTTTCAAAGTGGATGTTGTGGCAGTAGTGGCCACTGCCTCTTAGAAGATTTTTCTCAAAGCAAGAGGGAGAAGTCAAGTTCTGGAAGAAGGAGCTGGAACCCAGAAAGAAATTTGCCCGAGACAGCATCAAAGATCTGATCTTTCATCTGATCTAGGGCAGCCCAAGCTATTTTTGGCAGACTGCTCTATTTCAAGGCTGGGAGCGTGGCCATCTTCTTGTACAAATTAAAAGTAATCCGCAGAGGTCGGTGCAGTGAATACGTGTGTACAACTAAAGCGAGAGGCCGCTCAGTCCCTGGGCGGTATGGATGGATAAGGTTGGATGTCCCTTGCTGGTCAGCACAAGGAGCAGTCCTTGTGCATGCAGGATGTCCAAGCAGATGTGTTGGCTCATGGGGCAGAAGGGCTCTTAGGAAGACGCTTCTGTTCCTCGCTGCTCTGCAGTTTGACCCAACGCAATGGGTGATGTTTTTGATGAATCATCATGATGCAAAAGTGTTTTTGTTTCCAAGGCAAAAGTCTCTTGTGGAAAGTTCCTTGATGGTTCAGTGAAGAATAAGAACAGCTTTGTAGACCCTTTAAGCCCTTTCCTGCAATATCACAGCAGCTGTATTTCTGTTGACATTCTGCAGGATGAGTAGGATGCTCTGCAGCTGGACATTGTTTTACTAAAGCCTGGAGATTTTTTTTTTTATAACAGATTTGCAGGGGCTCTTGTTTACCTCAAAAATCCCGAGTGGCAGATTCCTATGCCCTTTTCCCCTTATTGTGTGTGCCTTGAAGGAAGCAAAGATACCTCCAGCTGAACCTCAGGGTGGGTAAAAGAGTTTTCCCAAACCTAATGCAAGCGGGAAGCACTAAATATGCAGACAGGGTCTGAGCTAGGGTAAAGGGTAGATTGCTCTTTACACATATGTTAATTCTAAGGCTTCTGACAAACAATTAGCCTGTCTGAAAGAACAAGGCTTTGTAAATTCTGTGAGTACCAAATGCAAGAACCACCTACCTTCCTTCACATTTCTTTGATGCGTGGAAGTTGTTTCCTGCACTTGGGTGATTTTTGCTCTCATTTGCTGTGCTGAGAAGTTGTTAGTCATAAAAGGAGCAAGTATTTTAAAAAGTCTATTTCCATTTTAGCAAGTTCCCTTTTCATTAAAGAAAATGGCTCTTGAATGCTAATTTCAGTAGAACAGAAATCTCAGCTTCATAGAAATTGATTTGCCTTTCTCATGAGGAGTAAGATATGCCCAGCACTAAAACAGATTCCTCTTCAACTTTTACACAGGGCTTTGCTCATGTTATCTAGTTCTGACTAAGCTTACTTCAGATGAGTCAACGAAGGTTTGTATTGCTACATTTCCATTCTGTTTATGGCTGCTTCACAACACGAGAGTTGCAGGAAGGACTCCATCCTGATAAGAGAGGTTGCTGTCAAGATCAGAGTCACTAAGCAAAGCTAAACTGTTTATGATTTCTTGATGATCTCTACTACACTCAGAAATCATGGTATATGGTAGCACAGTTACAAATATGCACTAAAATTAAGTACAGATCGCAGTTGTGTGATGCTAAAGTTACAGTATGATTCAATATGAGTATTTTTTGCCTACTATTGTGGATTAATTTTGTGATTTTTTTTGTTTGCTTTTGCTTTTTACCCTAGCCCTGCTGCCACAGCAGTGATATCGTTGGCATTTGGACGCTATATTTTGGAGCCTTTCTTTATGCAGTGTGAGATCCCAGAGCTTGCAATTAAGCTTATTACAGCCGTTGGTATCTGTAAGTATCCAATTTTTAGGTTTCAGGGAAGAGTAAAGCTGATGCAAATTAAAGAGTACATAATGACATGCTGAGCAGGTAGCCATTTGACGTGAATCATTACAGAAGGACTGTGCCTCCAGCGCCAAGGGCAGCAGCACGACGCCTTGCCTCGATCGGTGTGTTTGTGAGCACACACGGTTGTGAAAAAATAACAGAGCTCCTTAATGGCAGGAAAATCTATTGCCAAGCCTCATTCCGTTGCCACTTGAGTTAATGGCTGGACTCTCATTAGTTTGGTGGAAGCAATTTCGGTCCTTGAAGACACAGCGAGCCGGCGCCAGAGATACAGGGAGTGATAACTTGGTTCAAAGGGCTTTGCGGTGCTTCTGTTTCAAGAAGCAGCTGCGTGCCAAGTGCAATCCTGGGGAGTGATGTGTTTCCTTGGCTGGCCCACAGGCAGTGTGGAATCATCTTCCCAGGTGCCACCCTGGCCCCGCAGAGCAACGTGGGCTCACAGGGGTGCTGGCAGCACGGCGCCCAGAACCCCAGCTGGCTGGGCCGTCCAGGGGACGTGCACCCATGTTACCACTAGTTTGCCCTATTTTATTTTCCTTTTTTTCCCCTTATTTTTCCTATTTTTTCCTATTTTTTCCCCCTCATTTGAAGTGAGTGTTAATGGGCCATTTTGGGATGTAGAGAAGGGATAACTGCCAGTGGAAGCCTCTTTGTAGATGAGGAGCCTGATGGTGTATGCAGGCTGGGGTGTGAGGCTGGGCGAAAGCAGAAGACAACCTGGGCATGAGGTCCACACTGGGGCGATGTGTGTAGGGCAAAGTGATCAAAGGCACGTGGAGAGCACTTTAATTTTGCACCGTAATAGGTTCAGATGACTTTTTGTTTCTTTGGGGTAGAAAGTTCAGTTGACATCGATATTTCCAAGTTCCGGATTACTCTCTGCCTTTTCCTGATGCTGTTCTCTAGATGGGAATTCACTTCTACCAGGAGCGTTAAAAAAATCCGTGTGTGACCGCATTTCTTTCTGACTTAATTATGCACAAACTACAGGTTTCACAGGAATAATTGAATTAAGGGCTTGAGTTTTGAGGTCAATGACTGTTTTATAGTTACATCTGTCTAAAATATTTTAGCAGAAGATAGGGGCGAAACAGATGTTGGGTAATTTCAAGGTCAATGAAACAGAAGGAATGTGGAGGACTCCATTACAGGCTTTTGTTAAGGGCATGCGATTCGAGCACAAATATGTGAACGATTTAAAATAGGCTTTTATTACTTTTGATTTAATTGAAAAAATCTGTGTGCTAAGCCAGGATTTTGCGAAGTAATTAAACACTTGCAGGGGGGGTGGAGGGAGGTTATGCCGAGATAATTGTGCCCTGAAGGGAGGCAGGATTTCACAGCAGACTGTTCCTATGGTGACCGTGGGCTTGCGCAGGGCAGGTAGGATGAGCCTCTGCTTCACCGAAACCAGAGATTCCCACCGAAAGTTTGTAATCCTGGATGGGATGGGGCTGAGGAAAAGCGTGATGTGCCAGAGGAGGGTTTACTTTTACCCTTTGCAGTGTGCTTTGCAGCAGAGTTTAATTTGTGGTAGTTTTTGATCGTATGCCGCACTTGGGCTCGGGGATTGGAGAGTGTGTGACTGTTATTCCTGTCTTGGCAGAATGAGTTATGGTGCTAGCAAGCAATTATGATGAGTTTTTGTAATGTGAATATGAGCAGAGTGATAGGCAAGACTAAGGTCTGGCGGGGCTGAACAGGCATATTGGAGCCCTACAGATTTTATAATCCAATTTAATGGTGCCACAGGCAGTATTTGCTTTCATTGAAAAAAAAATTTAAGCTAATAATGAAGTCAGCTGACAGGCCTTTTGTCTTTCCCATTCCTCATCCCTTCTTCTATCCCCAGTGCCTGATGACAGAGTGCTCACTGCATATCTCTTATCTTTATGGCTGCGTGGGGAGGAAGGCGGCGAGAAGCAGCGTTAAGCGCTGTCCTTGATTGAGACTTTGTTCTGCAGTTTTACCTTGTCATTTCTGATCACACAAGAAAGGGCTGGAATGGATCTTGAAAAGTCTCCAGGCTATCCCCTGCCCCCAAACACCGTCAGCTTATCTAAACAATTTCTGGCAGATGTTTGTCTAAACTGGTCTAAACCTCCGGTGAGGGAATTTCTACAATCTCTGAGTATCATATCCCATTTTTTTCCTCTCCTTGTCTCAAGAAAGGTTTTCTCTCCTTTTTTTCTCTTCTTTTTTTTTTTTTTTTTAAGCTCCTAAGCCTCCTTTTCTGTAATTTAAGCCTTTGCACCATGTCTTACTCCCAGTGAATGGGAAGAACAATCCTTCCTTTCCTCTATACAGTCCTCTCAGCAAACCAGGCTTACAAAGCGGGCAGCAAGGCTGAGGCAGGTGCAGTAGTGCCCAGCAAGTCTGTGCTCAGCCAAGGGTGGCCTTAGTGATCCTGCGAGGATGGCCATGCCTCACCAAGGGGGGCTGCACACGATGGGACGGGGCAGGTACGGATGCTCCTCTACCAGCGGCAGCCCATATGGCACCTCAGTGCCCTCGTCCTCCGTGCTGCAAAGGTGACGTCCATCAGAGAGCTGAAATAGGGAACTTCTGGGGAAGGGGACCTGTAAGGAAGTCTCGTTATTGGTTTATTGCTTAATAGGAGCAAAACGTGCTGGGGACAAAATTCTTCTGTTCACACCTGCCCTGAGCAATTTTGAACAAGTAAATTTTCTGTCCTGGGGGACTGCGGTTCTTTCCTCTAGGTGACACAGGTTATAAGTTGTTTTTTGGAAGCAACAAGTGCAGACGTGTTGATGTCCTGGGGGGACATGGTGGAAAAGGTGCTGGTGGACTCGTCTTTGGAGATCCCCTGCCCTCCTAGTCTCTGCCCTGCCATGGGATTCTGCTTTTTTCAAGCTTAGAAATGACTTCAATATCCTCTCTATTTTTCTATTTTCATCTCTGCAAGGGGAAAAAGGTAGCAAATAGTGCATATACTTATCTCAGTCTGTTGTCAGTCTGCTGTAAAGCTTTTCTAAACTCAGTTAATTTAACAAAATCTCAGCGAAGAGTAGATGTTTCAAAGATGCTCCCTTCTTATAATTTCTGTGAAAGCTAGTGGCCAGGTAGAGGAGAGGAACCTGTGCCCTGGAAAGACCTCCAGAGGAAAATGCATGTAGAGAACAGACCTAAATACCCAACTGTGGGAATTGCCTCAGCTGGAGGTTTGTCTCCTTGGACACGGTGGCCCTATGGAGCAAAGCAGGGAGCGTGTGGCTTTCTTTGCTCTGCTGCTGAAGGCAGATGTTCCTTCAGCAGGAACATTTAGAAGTTTGTTTATCTTTTTAAATAAAATCTGATGGACTTCTTCATATTCATAATTTCTTCAAATAAAGAAGTGTGGTGATAGGCTGTGCACAAGGAATCTGTATTCAATTACTGCTTTATTTCTATTCTCTAACCCTACTCATAACGATAAGTGTAAATAAATTACTAGCAGTGAGGGATAAATTGTCCTGTAAAGATATTGAGTGTTTTATTGATATATAACCTGAATAGATATGCAGTCTTAACTGAGCCAGTTCTAATCTTTTCACTTGCTGTTTGTATCAGGAGAACAGGTTTCAGGTATCCAAACTGGAGAGGCTTGGAGCAGGTTACCAATTCAGACCTGTTTTTAAGATTTTAAACTATTCATGCATATTTGGGCACTTGTCAGCACAATAATGTAAATTTTCCATTGTGTTGGAGCTCTGCTACAAAAACACCTCAAACTGTCACAGTTATGCAGAGCCAATGGTATGCTTGAAAAGTGAGTTCAGCTGTACAGATCTATCAATATTTGCTGGCAAATATTCTGGAAAGTTTTGCTGGCATTAATTGGTTGTATGTGTGAGTCTATAGTTAGTTCCCCTTTTTTTTCCCCCCCGGCATGGCAGATGCTGTGGACGTTGAACTCTCCTACTGACAGGTTTCAGGCAAGCAGTTAAATTAAGATATCTCTTGGCTGTGGGAATAGCAAAAGCTGCTCTGATGGGTGGTTTTGTGCCTCCTGCGACTTCATTTTAATTGATGCATTAAAATCCCCAAATGGGGATATTTTTGCTTAGTGTGGGCTCTTCCTGCTTATGAGTGCCATGGCCATAAAACTCTGATGAGTTAGTGGAGGGTAGCTCCTTTTGCAGCTCCCCGCTGTGGCAGTGGTGCATTTTCCTGAAAGTAGGGCAGGATGAAATGCTGCTGCCGCTTCCCCCATTGGATTTCATTACCCTTTTACGGCTGTGACTATGGAAAGGAGAAGATGATTGTGAAAAACAATGTGATCAGTGCTACCATTGAGTTTGATGGTTCATGAATGCTGTTTTGTTCTCCCTCCATACTTTCCTGGATTAGTGTTTTAGGTGGATATGTCGTTTGAGCTAATTGTCTGCGCTCCCTATAAAGTTGGTGGAGAAAGAGTAAAAAGTGAGAGAATTCCTGAAGGCAACTCATCTCATCCTAGGCAGGCTTGTGAAAGAGGTGCTATTAGTCATCCTCTGGAGGCACATAGCTCCTCACCGAGGGAGGAAGGAGACTAGGTGCCTAACTTTGAGTTGGCAAATACAGAAAAGATGAGTCCCGCTTTGACTGTCCTTTTGTCTGGAGGAGTTGCTGCTTTCTTCTGATCTTCACTGTGATTCCGCATCAAAGTCTCTGCAATGAGTTTCTTGAAGTATCTCCATAAGAAGCTATTCGTAGAAAAGTTGTTGAATAATGACCCTCAGCCCAGGACACAATTTCCATCCTGAAAGCTGACACAATTGCTTTATCTCAACTTTCTCCCTGACTTCTTCACAGTTGCCTTTAGCTGGTTACTAAAACAAGCAGCATGCTGCTGGTACATGATGTAATTGTAACTCCCACTTATGTCCCTTGTGCACATGCAACTTCAGATGCATGACTGTTATAAAATTGTAAATACTTATAGTCAGTTAAGCTCAGTCTAATCACATGAAATTGAAATAAAAAAAAGGCAAGAAAAGCAAATTCAGACTCAAAATCTCAGATCTTTGGAGAACTTCTCAGCTGTGCAAGCTGGAGCATGTAGCTGTGCAAGAGCTCTTGTAGAGCACCATTGAACCTAAGGGCACCAAGCACTGGGTACTGGGTCTCCCGTCTTCCTGATGAAATCAGGATTCTTGTAGTACCCATTTCCCACCAGAAAGCCTCAGAATGTCTCAATGGCACTGTTTTGCTGACTTGGACTCGCAGCCAGGGGAGGGGAATGTTTAATCCATTCAGATATCACCGTGCATTTCATTCTTTAAAGCAAATGTGGCTAACACGTGGTACGTGGCTGGCCTGTAAGGAAAGCCATGAGTTCCTGCATGGGCTGAAGCAAGTGCTCAGTCTTTTGCTCCCGGTCTCAAGACTGTACCAGGCAGGTAACTGGAGCATTACAAAGACTGGAGGAGGGCTCTCCTGGAGGTGAGGCTGCTCATGTAACCTGTCCTGACCTAACAGGACCACTGCTGCAGGGAGCTGGCCCTCTGAAAGGGCGGGATGTCGAGCTGCAGGTATTTTCCTATACGTAAAATGTCCCTATTTGTAAAGCTTTCCAGAAAAATTGAAATAAGCTGGTGCTTCCACTCAGTTCCCCTCATAACTGCAGCAGTGTTGCGGAAATAGATATTTTAAATATATTCTGCTTAAGGAGTTGTGAAGCATGTGTGCACATTTCCTACCTTTTTGCCCTATAATGAAGCCCTAGTTAAGAGGGAAAGCCTCAATCAGCACTACTATTCACCAGCAACCTGGAGGAAGCTTTCAACACTTACCCTGACATAACTTCGTTTATGTAATGTTGGGACAATAGAGCAGTGAATCGGGCCCCTGGGATTTTCTGCTCCCTGCCAAGTATATATATTTATATATACACACAAGGAAGTAATGAAGCAAAAAAAATAAGTATTTGGATCTTGAGTGATACTTTGCAGAAGCCCATGTGTGGTATTTTTTTTGACTCAGAAAAGTTATGAAATATGGTAAAGTACAGAAACAGGAAAGTCTTTTGATATTTAAAATCTATTTTGGTGGGGAAAAAAAAATCAAATTCAATGATGTTGCATGCTTGTGTAGATTTTGTTTTTTAAAGTATGGGAACCCTGCTTTCCCAAATAAAAAATTCCATGAAATACTGGAAATCTTTTTTTTATTCCAACTTTAATTGAAATATCTAGAAATATATTGGAATGGATTTTTTCTCCTTTTCTTGCAGTTTTTCTCATTTTCTCTTAAGCCAACACTAATTTGGTTACAGCAAAGCTAGCTAATACAAAGCAGCTTCCCGGCTCTGGTGGGACACACTGACATGTGATTTTATGCGTCCCGTGATGTGTGAGATGGCCGATTTTACAGGCAAACAAATGCTCCTGGGAGAGTTTTGAAGTAAGGAGGGATTTCTGATGAAAAGCTAATTAATTAGTTCCGTGCTGTGGCAGGAAAGGAAAGATCAATGAACAGGCTTGTGTTGCCACATCTACCTTCCTGTGTAGCAAAGGAGAAAATGTCTTGGTTTTAATCTAATGAAATGGCTCACATTTTCCACTCATTAAGTAAATAGCTGAACTTATTTATTCTATTTTGCCAACGTGATCACTTAAATAAACGAGAGTAAGTGGCACTGAAATTATAAGACCTGTTGTTTTCCTGTCAGTCAACGCTGTAGTAGAGGCCAGAAAATGCCCCGTCTGACCCAGGAGGATGCATGAGTGGAGGCAGCAGGGTGTAAAAACACTTCTTATGTCACTTCATGTTGTTGAGGCACAGACCTAGGCTCGTTTTCCAGCAGCAAAATGAGTCTCAGCTCCTATAGGAATTCCCAGTGTGGATGGGAACATTCCTGGGATGGAGGTCTCCCGTGTCTTCTGTGCGATGGTCTTAGCAGAGGAGAAAGCCAAGGAAGGAGCAGGTGTAAATGAGGTTGTGAGTGACAGACAAATTTATGTGGGACCTAAATGGGGGTGAGAAAGTTTAATGGGATCGTTAATTGTTATTGTTTCACGAAAATGCAAATCTCTTGTGGAACCAGCACCAAGAGAGAAATCTGTTGTGACAGGGGTTGTGCAGGTTTTTTTCATCCAAAGCAGGGTTCTGTCAAGCCATCACCAGCCAAGAGTTAGAAATGCTGAGTCAATGAAGCTTTAATGTGGTGCAGAAGGAGCTGAGTTGAGAATGAGGAGCTGGATGGGCAGAGCAGTGGGTCAGAAGGGGGCTCAGCTCATGCATTTCCCAGGGAGCCTGTGAGAAAGGAGGAGAGTGGCAGCCGGAGGAGGTTTTCAGGGTATTCCCTGTAAAGCATCAGAACCCACTGTTTGTGCAGCTCTCTCTTGGCGAATAGTTTTGTGGTGATCTCAGTGGCATGAATGTTTTTTCTCTGATTTTTCTCTTTTCCTTTGCAGCGACAGTGATGGTCCTGAATAGCACAAGTGTCAGCTGGAGTGCCCGCATTCAGATTTTCCTTACCTTTTGCAAGCTTGTAGCAATTCTGATAATTATAGTCCCTGGAGTTATCCAGCTAATTAAAGGTATGAAATGAAAAGTAAATGCCTTTAAAGTGCTTTTATCTTTACCCTCCTTCAGTCTTTCCCTGCCTGTGCCTCTGCCAAATACTGCTTATAGCAGCAGAATCTCTTAATTAGTCTCTGCTTGCTTAGCTGAAGCTCTGCGCTGTCATGTAACCGATTAGCAGTGGAACTGCACTGGGAGGAACTGGTATTTCCCTCAAGCATGCCAATGAGACCGCTCATCAGGCTGCATCTTCAAATGAGCTTTGGGATTGCTCCTCTGCGGGTGTTTGGCGGGACCTCTGTGGAAGGGGCAGACTCAGCTGTGGTGACCGAGGGTTTTTGCAGCAGTGGTCCAGCCAGAACGAGTTGTCCAGCCAGAATGGAGCTCTTGTAGCCACAGCATCACAGCGTGCTGGTCCGCATCTGTGGCATGGGCAGATCAAGATCAGGGAGTGTTTGAAATGGTGTCTAGCGAGGAGGCATCGTAGTTAGACAGGTATTGCTTTTACAGCCTTCCCGGGTGAAACTCTGTGGGACACTCGTGTGCTTCACTTCCTCCAAGTGAAAGACTGGAACATCTTGCTAAAGGCAGAGGTTTGGGGCTCACCAAGCCCAGGAAAGGAGAAGAGTTCAGGAGGCCAAGGTTGCTCTACAAGCCTTGCCAATGTTGCCACACGAGCAAGCCCTGTGGGCAGACCCCTCTGCCCTCCTGAGGTGTGCTCTGCATGGATGGGGCTATGAGGGCCTCTCCTTGGCTTTTGGGGGGTCACCTGGCTGGAGCAAGGCTGGCAGGAAAGGGCCTTTTGCTGGTGCATCCTCACCTCCCTGGAGAAGGTCCTCTGCAGCAGCTGTGGCAGTGGAGGTTGTGAGGTGGAGACGAGCCCCAACTCATTCACCTTGCAGCAATGGCACATAATAACTGCATAAAGCAGAGGAGCCATTCAGCACAGCGGGCCAGGAAGGGGAACAGGTTTTAATGAACTGGTGGCAGATTTTATCTAACAAAGCTTACACAATGGCCTTTCGGTCCCCGAGGAGATGCTTTTCTTGTGCTCCTCAAAGCCTCCGACCGGCGTCCGCAGCAGAGCACTCGCGCTCTGCACTGAGCTCAGAGCTTCCTGGGGACACAGGCAGCTCTCTGTGGTTGGCAATAGTCTCTGAAAGAAAAGTTTCCCTATGGAGAGCTCTGCTGATTCACTCTTTCTGTGGGTTTTAAAAACTTCTTCTGGCTTTTGCAATGCCTGTTCCCTCATCTCCTTTTACGTTCAGGGTTTCTCTGCTTTCCCGTCTGTCCCTCGTCTTTCTGGACCTTTGGAGCACCCCAGACCTGCGTTTGTCTGGGTCCTGCTGCCTGTAGAAGTGTAGACCACCTGAATAATGGAATAACATGACTCAAGTTGCAAAGACACACAGTTAAAATTTGTAACCTGGGTTTGTGGTGCCCAGCAAATTTCTCCTTAGTGGAGCATGTTACAACATTAAGTGAACTATATTCTTAACCAGGCTTTATGGAAACTCTTTGTTGCTTTGTTTGGCTGTGAAAATTCATGTGCTAGGAAGGAGGAAAACTTGGTATTTTTTTCAGACAGTGCATGTGTACTGGTGGACTGATAACTTGTTTTGTCGATACCTTACCCCATTGCTAAATGTACATTCAAAGCAATTTTGAATTTTAGGACTTGAGGTATTATATTTGGGGAAAAACACCTATTCCTGCATCCTTCCTTGTGTCTTCCAGTTATTTCCAAAATGTTAATGTCAAATAATTGCATTTCTAGATAAATACCTCTTTTTTAATATACTGCAAGACATGTTGACGAATATCATGTGAGGGAGAATTACTAAATGCTAAGAAAATTACTGGTAGAAAGGGTTTAGATACTGGTTTTGCTTACTTAAAAGATGTTACCCTTAAGTGAAATGCAAGCAATGTTCCTTCTGGTTAAACTGCTAACAGACAAGTGAAGGAGACAACGGTGCGGTAACAGTGTCATCAAGCCCAGGATGCTTTGGAAAAATGTAATCAGTCAAATGCTGCTTTTACGTGACGAGGAGCACCACGAAAGCAGCTTTTTACGATTGCTGACAGGATCTGGCTACAAGGGTTGGGCTGGAAATTAAGGTCAAGGGTAGTACTTGGCCAATGACCTGCTTGGGTGATTACATGTTCCATGGTATGATATATTTATTTGTTTGACCAAAGAGCTCGTTTTCCAATATTGTTTCTGTTGGTGTTGCAGGAGAAACACAGCACTTTAAGAACGCCTTTGCGGGGAACGATGCCAGTGTTATGGGATTGCCACTTGCTTTCTATTCAGGAATGTATGCTTACTCAGGCTGGTAAGTTGCTCAAACCTATAAGTGCTTGTTCTGAAACAAACAGTCATATCTTTGCCTCTAAAAGACATTTATTTTTGTAAAAAATTAAAATAAGAAAAAGGTGAGTAGTGTATTCTACATCTCATGACAAACCACATCATGTGATGTTGGTGAGAGGAGATCTTGCCACTTTTCTCTATGCTGGGTAGTTATTCAATGAGCAGCTCTGATAAGGAAGGAGAAATCCTTTACAATAAACAATATGCAAACACTCCCTGTCTTGTAAAAAAAAAAATAAAATAAAATAAAAAAGGCATATTTCTGTTCTTAAGATTAGAAATAAAGCTCCCAAGAAAGGAATGGTCTTGAATTCTCATATTCTCATTAGCTTTTTTCTTTTTTTTTAATCAAAGAATAAATATGATAATAAAGCTTTACTTTTGTTGAACAAGTCAGTAATTACAGGGAAAACAAATCTATGAACTGCAAAAGAGTTATAGAGCTCCATGGTACCTGGGTGGACTTCAGCCTCCGCTCTGTAGAAGTGGTATTTAAAGAGCAAGAAGGGACATGTGGTAAATCCAGCTAGACCACAAAACAAGGATAAAACCCGGATTCCAGTGACTTGACTTTTGCTCTTACAGATAGGGCCTCGCTTGACAAGAACTGTGAGTGGCTTCAATGGGAGTTAGCTCCTATTCACTGTGAGCAGGACATGATGAGAAACCCTTCAAGTAGTCTGCTCAGAGCTTGCTTTTGAGTCCCTTCCCTCTTTTCTGATCTCCCTTACAATTTATTCCAGCTTAGCTAGATCTGCGCCTTGCACAGCGCCGATGGCCTTTGCAGCACAAGGGTGGAGAAAGACCACAGTGCCCAGGCTGCATTTATTTTGTGATAGCTTTGCTGGCCCGTCTCCTTTGTGGGTGGCAAAGTCCTTTACCTCGCACAAAAGGCGAGGGCTGAGCGATAAGGGCTTTATTTATTTAATTTTGGGGAGCACAATCGGCTGAGCATTGGGATTCTGCTGGTCTGTAGCTCCTTGGTGGCAGGAGCATTGTAAACATGTGCACTGAAGTACTGAGGAGAACTTTTATATTAAATGGTGGTGGGGAAGCCCAGGAGAGTCTGGGGCCTTTATCTGGGATAGATATGTATAGAATAAAAGAGCCTTTGAAGCATCTTGAAGCCTCAAAGAAATGGAACTGATTACATGGATAGTTCCTACGTCGTGCTCTCCCTCTTCCCTACACAACCACTTCTCTTACATCCATATGTGTTAGAATTCTTGCTTTTAAAATATTGCTCTTACTGTACATTTTTGTTAAGAGGAAAATTTTAGAGGCTCTTTAATATTATTCACTACTGAGGTGGAATCTGCGTACTGCAAAATGTTACCTCAGATATATTGCTGTTTTTCTGTTCTTTCTTTCCTATTTCTTTCCCCTTTCCAGCTAACTTTCTAAACCCCTAAAATAAAAATCATCACTATTTTTCCTTAGCACCCTCTGACTTCTTTTTTTCCCCCCCCGCAAGGTCTTCATTTGCCACTTATAAAAGAAATTAGCAGCAAAAGATCTAATTTGGCTAGCGATTCTTCCAAGCTGCCTATTTGTCTCTGTCACCAGCCGGAATTGATTGCCTGGGAGCACAGAGGAGCAGACCATTAAGTGGAGTGTCAATACCCTTGCACTATCAGTTGCAGGGGGCTAAATCAATCCAATAAGCCAAATGTGAAGGAGCGTAGCAAGTATTGCTGTTGCGTCCCAGGATGCTGGCAGGGTTTATGCATGGCCTGTGGCACTGTTAGCATTTAATGATGTTGCTTTAAAATACAAAATAAAGGTAGTGGTGCCTCTATATGTCAGCTCATCCTGCAAAAAGCAAATACTAGGTATATAAAACGGTGGGTGAAAAAGGATGAGTAGAGAGACTGCAAGGAAATAGGTCTTGCATTAATGAAAGCTGTGAGGCAGGACCACCGAATTAAAGAAGGATAATTCACTTGTAAATTCACTGTAAATATTTATTTACAGACTGTTGTTGTGCCCCACGAAGAGTCCCCCAAGTGCACCTATGTGTCTGTGCCTTGCACATAGCTGAGGTGCAGCTGCAGCACAACCTGCTCAGGAGCCTGTGCTAGGGTGTGCAGGACTAGTGTCCTGCATTTGCAGTTCCATATGCACCACACTAATGTTAAAATCCTGGTTTTAAGACACTTTTTTTGAGGCTTCCTTTTTTTTCCTGTTGCTGAAAAGACCTTGCTGAGTATCCTGATAAGGCTTTTTGCTGATTAAGCAAAAATGTAAAAAGCTACAGCCTTTAAGCTGTTTGTGTGTGTGTCTGCACAGGCTTTGGGTTTGGGTTAGCCCTAATTTGTGCAATGTGTGGGGGAAGAGCGTGGTGCCATTGCCCACAGGTCTTGCCTCGCTTTTGTCTTGTTGTTTGCCTTGCTGTCCCTTCCAAGAACTAAGAAGCGAGCTTCCCTTCCCAAGTGTGAGCATGAGGGAACATTAAATCCCATGCTTTCCTTAAGCCAAAGGTGGGGCCACAAAGAGCCTGCCGTAATTAACAGTGCAGCTTAACTTGAAAGCACCTTGATGATTCGTTGGGAAATAAATTCAGAATCTACATTTATCAGCCCATTGCCATGTGTTTTGTAACTCTTTTTTTTTTTTTCTTCTTTTCCTTTCTAGGTTTTACCTCAATTTTGTTACAGAAGAAGTGGAAAACCCTGAAAAGTATGTACCTTATGTTTTTCTTGACTTCTGAGAAATGGCTGTAAAACTTAAAATGCTCTAAGAGAAGTAGTGGTCTTCAGAAATTCTGCATGCTGGTCAAGTTGCTTGCTTTGTAGCAGATCTGATAGCTATTTGAATTGCAATCGCTTGAAGATTTGCTATTTTTGGCCTGTCATGACCTTGTTATGTATTCTGCCTTTAAGTGCACGGAAAGCAGAAAACTAAGTAGATCTCCAGGGCTCTGATTCTCCCCCTCAGGATACGAGTAACTATCAGTGACTCCTTTCAGTGGAAGTTACTGGTATCCTGTCAGGGAAATCTTGCCCAAGAAACTTATCTGGTGCAATATTTGACAGTTTTGCTATGTTTAAATATTAATCAAATACTTAGTTCTGCTTGTTTTAGATGTCTCAGGGTCACAAGATCTTTCATACACACAGCACAGCATCCAGTCTAATTAAGCCTAACTGGGAATATTGGTGGGAGCCTGTTCTGAACCAGAGTCAAGCAGTCTCAAATCACCTGTCTGTAAAATGTGGAAATGAAAGCTGGGCTGTTACGGGGAGTTTGATATGGCAGATCTATTTCAGTACATATGTTTTGGTATGTGCAACCATCAGTAAAGCAATGTTCGTCTTGTCTAAAAATTATAGCAAATATGTCTTCTTGAATCATACCTGTTTCTATGAAGAAATCAGTTATGTGATAAAAATTACTGGACTGATATGAATTAGTTTTTTTTAAAAGATATTTGATTTGATTCTGAAGTAAAAGTATATAAATTACTGTTTACATAGGCCCACAGGACTGTGTGCAAAGAATTACAAGCTGCATAATGGAGACATATTTAAAAACATCATCATCTGCATGGGGGAGCAGCTTTAAAGTTTTTAAGTGGTTTCTTCGGTCTGAGCAGACTGGCAGATTGAAATATCCCAATGTCTCTGCAGGCTCCTCCATGTTAATGGGCTCTGCGACGCAACGTGAACAATGGGATTTGGGTCTGGCAGGTGAAACCAGACAAATGTAGGGAGAAAATACAGCGTTAATATTTAACAAGGAGGTTGACTAACCACTGGGAAAAAGTGCAAGTGTCACTGTTGGGTTCTTTATTCTCAGTCTTGGGTTTGGGACAGAATATACCTTCCTGGAGATTGGGCATTAATAAAACACAGATCGTTTGGCTTGGTGTGCGAGTAGCTGGCTAGTGTTCAAGAGTCTTGTGATGTGCAGGAAATCAGGCTGGACGACCTAGTAATAAACAGAGGTTTAACCAATAAGCATCTGTGTGTTTTATACAACATCAGAGGAATGGGATATTTTTTAAAAAGCACCAGTTGTAGTGCTGAAATATCATTTTCTGGTATTTCTAAGTTACCAAGCAGTGACCATCAAGGCCATATGATGTTTTGCAACCTGTAAATGCCTCTCGCCCTGCGGGACATTGCATGGCTCCATCTCTGCAGCTCTCCAGACATCATCGAGCGGCTGGTGCACGGTAACTGGTATGGGGTCAGCCAGCAAGGATGCCGCTGAGCAGGGCGATGGGGCCCAGGCCTCGATCAGAACACGCCACCTCTATAAACTCTTTAAGCCCAAAGGCTCCAGGTGTGCAATTTGTACTGTTTATCAATGGTTCGGAATACAAATTACCTGTAGGAGCAAAGGTGAACCTGACGCCTTCTGCGGGCAGGTGAAACATTACCAGGGTAAATGTTTGCTGGAGAAGGGGTCAGAGCTGCGTGTTTCCAGGTGTGCTGCAGCTTTTGAAATGACTGTCAGCCAGAGCTTGGCTGGGTGAGCAGCAGTGTCTTGGGGCTAACCGGCCTTCTGCAAACCTGCACTGTGGTGCATGTGGGGAGCGAGGGGCAGCACAGGGCAGCGAGCTCATGGGGAGCATGGAAATACTCTATAAGAGAGGAGAGTTGCAAGCGAGGGAGCTGCCAAGCACCCACGTTTGCACAGACCTGTCTTGGACCCGGAGCAGAGCCCTAAAGCATCTCAAGAAACAAAACCAACCCCAGAACAAGAAAAAAAAAAGAAGCACAGACAGATAGGAACACCTGCAAGGGCACAGAGTTTTCAGGACTTGTATTGCTTGATTTGCTGTCACCCACAGCACCCAAAAAAGAGGCTGGGACACAAGTGCCCTTGGGAAAGCACCAGGGTAAGAGGCTGTGAGCGAGGCTCAGGACCAGCCTGTAGCGAGCGAGCCTGAGCCCGGCAGAGCGCCCGGCACTGGAAGCTGCAGGATCAGGTCTATAAATACCAGGGGCCTGAGGCGCCGAGCTGCCTCGGGATGTGAAACCCTGGATGCAGGGAGCTGGCGCAGGCGGTGGAAGTGAGCCACGCGGAGAGAAGCGCCCTTCGGATTGTAGAAGAGAAAATGAAAAAGGGAGGGAAGAAAATTAAAACCGAGTGTACTGCTACTTTCTGAGCAGGCTTTTTTGGAAGTAGCACTGATTTTCATTTTGGAGATGGTGCAGTTCCTCTTTTGCACACTGGAAAGGACATGAATATAACCTCACTTTAAGATGTAAGAGTAGCTGTTTGTCTCCTGCTAAAACCCTTTCTTCTGCCTCAGTTCTGAGCTTGGATTCTTTTCTTTATTCCTCATTGCTAATCAGCTGCCCTCGTACAGTATTAGCAGGGCCTGAGGCAATGCAGAGTTGGGGTTAGTTTCACAGAGTTGTGTTTGCAGCTTCTTTCATGCATAGTATTTTTTAAAGTAGCCTAAAATAATTACATTTTCAGGAGCATTTGGAACAGCATTGAAATATAATAACAGATCTCTTTATCTTCACTTTTTTTGAGACTATATTCTGCATGTAGTAATGATTGCTATTTGAAATGAAATACCTGAATACCGCTATGTCACAGGTAGCTTTGATCTTTAGGGATTTCTTACAATGTAAGAATTAACCCTATCCAAACTGAGGTTGCATTGTATCGCCTCAATGATAAGTGAATGAAGGAACAGGCAGGTCTCTGAAAGAGAATTTGTTACCTGAAAATTGACGGGTTGCCTAGAGTGGTAAATTCAGAGGTCTGGAAATGAAGCATGTTGAACTTTCCAACTCATTGCTTATACGTTGTCTTTGAGCTCATCTGTATTCTTGAGCATCTCTTCCGTGCTTTCAAGAACCCAACTGAGCTCTTTCAGTCCAGACCCCATGAGCAGCTCCAGCCCATGCGGCCCTTCCCTGCTCCCCTCTCCATTGGGGCAGAGGGTGGGATCAACACTCCCCTTTGGAAGGGTTTTTTAGGAACTCCAGATGACAAAAT
This sequence comes from Rhynchotus rufescens, assembly GCA_032273925.1. NCBI lineage: Eukaryota > Metazoa > Chordata > Aves > Tinamiformes > Tinamidae > Rhynchotus > Rhynchotus rufescens. Next base: position 13,460 of record JAVCKT010031566.1, on the reverse strand, counting down.
AATTACAAGGGAGATGATATGTGTCTGGAGAGCCTACTCAAAGTCAAGGCCAGAATGTATCAGATACTGGCCAAAGAGTTTGAAAAATTTTATGACCTAAATCTGCAGTATGAGCAGATGATTACCTGAAGGCTTTGTGTTATAAAGATTACACTCTTGGTGGAGGAGAAAGAAAATATTATTTCAGTTTTCAAGGAGGGAAGCAAAGACTCAAACTCCTTAATGACTTCAAGGAAGTCTGTGATCAAGTAGGCGACTGGAGTTATTGATTCTCAGTCCTGCTTCAGCTCAAATCATATTTTTCTTTGGGGATATAAGATTTTGTTTGTGCTGTTGTTACACGTGAGAAATATTTTTGTTTTAATGGTCTTCAAAATTAGTTGTGTAAAATGATGAAGAGGAGATTTTAAAGGACATATTTTATATCAAAAATTTAGATTCCCTAGCTGATGCAATTAACTATAGCTGCTCTCCAGCATAATTTTTTTTCCTAATGGGGCATTTCATTTGCAAATATTCTGTTTCTGCTTGTAAAATAACTTTGGTCCAGCCCAGGCAATCCATCATTGTTTAAAAAGTTACGCAGTGCAAAGAACATATTATTGAGATGTATAGTGTTTATAAGCCTGGCCTCAGACTGATAAATCATGTCTTGTGCTGTTGAAAAGCCTAGAAATGAATTGCTTTGCTGTGACCTTGGGGTCTGAGATTAGTCAGTTTGTCTATTAGATTTTTCCAGTGTTGTTCTCACTTCATTTGTTCCTTCTTTTCTAAGGAACCGGGAAGCAGTGAATGTATAGCATGTCACCAAGGCTTGATGTCATCAGACATTTTGTAAAATCGGGATATCAAAATGTTCAGTATAATCTGTTTTTACATAGGGCTTAAGCAATCTGAGTGTCGTATCTAATTAATCTCATGTGCCACTCATTTGTATTAATTAAAGCTATGAGTCACATTTGTGTCTCTGAGTGAGAGAAACTTGGTATTCAAGGTTTTTTCAGTGCCTGAGCATTGCAGAGCTGCAGATGGGTGGGAGGAGAAAGTCGTGCAAGATACCCAAGCTATTCCAACTCGCTACTTATTTGTAGCCGTCTGATTTTTGGCACTTCATATTGGGACGCAACTCCTTCTTGAAATAAATCATAAAATTGAATTGTGCTGTCACCGCCAATCCAGGCACTGACTGCATTTGTGTGGCAACCCAGTAATCACAACAGGGAAAAGTATTTTTTTATGTTAATGAAGAGCATACAAGTCATTTCTCTCTGTTGCTTTGTTCGTTTTTATTACTTTATAATCTAAAGACAAGGTCTACCCTGTAAAGGGATGTTAATTTTAATGATATTGATTATCTCAGGCCCCAGAAAGCATATGAAGCTTACATCCTTGGTGTGTAATGTGGCTGCCACTTGAAGTGCCCTTTATCCCTGTATTTTGTTCAGGAAAGAGTAGGGAAGGCTTTGAGTTGGGATCCAGGAGATCTGGCTCAGGCCAACATGTGCCGTGGAGCTGGTGGGTGGGTTATTTCATCTTTTCATCTGAAATCTTCCCTGCCTTATTTGCTTCCACTTGCTCATGAAAGGTATGCTTGACTCAGAGTCATTTTGCTCGTGGCAGGACACAGTGCCAAATATTCAGTGCAGAAATTATAGGATTACATTGTAATATTTTATCTGGAGATAATCAAAAGAGACAAATGCTAATCTTCCAAATATTTTGCAAAGCCCTTTGCCCATGTGAACTCATCAGATTACCTTAAAGTGAAAGTTTGGTCAGTTAAGTGAGCACTAGGGTTTTTAATTCGTATATTATTTGTATTGTGGTCTGGTTTTCTATTTGCATACTTATTCTTCATCATGGAAGGATGATATTCTATTTTTATAAAGCATCTATTTCTACATGCCATTTTTCTCAAAGTCCTCCTCTTTCTGAATTTCACTATATGCAGAAATGTGACAAATTGCCTAGATTTGAATGATGATCTGCTCAGCATTGGAGGAAATCTGGCTGTAGGTGTCCAAACACTAATGAATCTATCATCGCTCCTAGAGTTTAGATGTGCCCTGTGTCAGGGATAACATGGTAGGTGCACAATTGCCCCTTAAAGACTTGTGTAATCCTTTATTGAGGAGCTGGCTATGTCAAATAGGGAAAACAATTTAGTAGATAAAATATCTACTGAATTAAAAACAAGCATTAATTTTTCTTTTTTGAAATCTGTCAAAAAAAAAAAAGCGCCTTTTATAAGAATTGTACTGAGTCGTTTTTTTGTGTCTTGGAGAGGGAGTGGGAGAAAGAGACCTTGTGATTAGCAGCTCACAGGGGAGCTTGGTGGCCTTCATGAAGCTGTTCTTGATAAAAATGAACTTTACCATAGTCTTCACTCTTTTGCTAAGCTTGTTAACTACTTACTGTTTGCATACAGTGCTGAAACAACTAGTTTGGAGGACGTTAATTGAACTATAGTTTGGAACTTTTTAAAAGTATATATTTCTTATACATTTGTGTACATATACTGGTCTCCTGAAGTATCAACAGAGCATCCAGTCTTGAGTCTCCCACTCTTGCATGCAAGAGGACCACCTTTGGTGTTCCCAGATTGCTGCTTCTGGAAATCCTGGAAGCTTTGGCTAAAATATGAGGTTCCACAATTTTAGTGGCTGTAGTGCTGTACTTGTCTGCTTAGCCTTGGTATGTGGGCAAGTGTTCTTCTGGGTTTGGCAACTGGCAGCAAAAGTTTGCTCCAGAGCCACGGTTCCCATGAGAGACCTGTCTGACAAAATGTATCTGGGAGGCAGACATGTCACTGGCTGTGACAGGTCAGGCTTCATAAATAGAGTTTGCTGGTAGGGAGGAGTTGTTTTTGTTACTTGATTTAGAGTTAATCCGACTTTGGCTGAAAGTTTGGAGGCAGCTTGGGTTCAAAAATGATTTCAAAGGAGGTGACTCAAGGATCCTTGTTGATCCCCCGTGACTGCAGTGTACACACAGCAGTTCTGTGGTCAGAAAGCTCCTTTTGTAGGTGCCTCCCAGTTCTGTGAATCCGCTGGTAGATAAATAAGGAATATTCAGCTCCAATAGTGAGTAACCATATTTCCTTCAGGGAGCATCACTTCTGCTGCACTGTCCTGTGTGTCTGTGAAGGAAAATTTTAGGATCACAAGTAAAAGTGCCTTGAGCAAAGGTTGCAGCTGGAGCGGCGGAGCAGGTGCTCTGGTAGGATCAGTGAGCCTGGCTGCAGCTGCCAGCCTATGTCCCCTCTCTCCAGCCCAGCGCCCTTGGGAGAGGTGCCTTAAATGCCCAAACTCTGATAGTCCATTGGGTCTACGAAGGGTAGCTGCAATTAAATAGACCCTTTGTGAGACGTGAATGTTTAAAAACCTGCAACTTGCTTCCGAGCAATCCCTCCTCAAGGATTATCAGGGGTAGGATTTGGTGAGGGTCAGTGAATCAATAAAATATTTCTGACCAGCTGGAATGAAGAAGGGAAATTGGTATTAACCATGTTGGCAGCTTGAGTCATAACTGTGGGAGAAGCTTAGTGCAGAATTGAAATTGGTAATGCAAACCAAAATCCCTGTAATTTTGACTGCTCCAAACATTGCACACAAAGATCCTCAAAACCTGTCCCTGGTGCCCTGGCCTGGGGGCTGCCATAGGGATGCACTGTGATGTGACTATCCAAACCATGTACCCAGAGCTGGATCCTGCAAACCTGACTCCCCTGCCTTGTCTCAGACACAGGCACCTCCTCAGTGCTTGAGCAGTGCTTTGAATTCAGCAGAGGAAAATGATCAGAGACAGCACAGAGGCTGGTGAAGTGACTGGGTGCGCCAATCTGCCTGTCCTCTGGAGCAGGCATAAACGGAGCCAAGGTGTTTGCACTAGGAATGACACGAAGCCTGTAGGATTTATTGGGCCGACTTTCCTCTTTCTTACGTTGGCTAACAGCACCAGAGAGCTGCTATATTTGTATCCTGCTTCCCAAAAGTTGCTCATGTCCCTTGCATATTTAGGATGGGACTGATCTAACGACAGTCAGCACAGGCTAGGAGAGGTGGTCACGCACAATCAGGAACCAGTTTTATTATTTCTCTCTGGTTTTTATTTCTCTGCAGTTCCTTGCCCTCCCTTGCCCCTGCTCCATGGGTTTTGGCATGAATTCAGCCATGAGAAATAGAAGTGATTTCTGGGTGCAATTTGCAGGCACTAGTATCCTTGTCAGTGGCTGCTTTTTAAACAGAATATGGCATTTTAATCGGTTCCGTGAGAAGGCAATCCAACAGTACACTGCAGTCAGATGAGTTTTTGTTTTTATCTCTTCTGGGCCCCCTTTATTATCTTTTAATGGAAGAAGCTTGCAGAAGTGTGAAGTTCTGTTTAGAAACCGACTGCAATGAAGAGCTACCCACGACAGAGTTGAAATCCATATGCCAGTCAATATGTGTAAATATCAGAAAAGAGAATAATCCTAATCCACAGTGTCTGTAAAGGTTTTCATGATATACCTTGGTTGTTAGTTAAGTCAGTAGGAATGTCTCAAAAAATTGCAGTCGAGCAGACTAATAATTCACTCTCAAATGGAAAAAGGCAAGGTCACTTGTATAATTACCTGTTCTAACATTTATATTCCTTGTATAAAATCCTCCTGTTCACACAAGTCCAGCTGATGGCAATGGAAATACTCAGGAGCAGGCAATGCAGGTTTCAATCCTTAAGCTTTGAGGGCATAACAGGGAAAAATACAATTGTCTTTTCCAACTTTTTGCTTGTTTTTATTTTACTTTTTAAGTCTGAATCATTATTTCATATGGTCAGAGTTAACTTACAGCATGTACCTGGGGTGGATGCTTAAGGACGAGTAAACAAAAATAGAGGGAGAACAGAAATGAATGCTGCAGATGCAGGGTTAGAGGAGCATCTCGGCGCTGTGTTTTAGCCAGGGCTATTTGAGTTGATTTTAATAGTGATATTCTATCCAAGTTATCCCTATTTTGTTTCTCGTACTGCTGTCACGCAGTGTGCAGTCCCAGCTGGCTGTTGGACTAATAGCCTTCCACGTTTTAAGAAGGTAATGAAGATACTGTGGAAGGCGTCGGTGCAGAAATCAGGAAGCTGCTTGAGCAAGCAGGGACGTTCAGCAAACGTGGCTGTAGGATGGAGAGGGAAAGATGCAGTGGGAAGGCGGAGGCCGTGGCAGGGCTGTGAGGTGGAGGCCATGGCAGGGCTGAGGCGACGCAGGCCAAGGCAGGCCTGGCGGTGTCCGGCAGGAGCTGCCGGCATCACGGAGGGCTCCCTTGGGATGTGATGTGTGTAGGTGCCCGGACGGCCACCTTTGGGTGGCTGCGAGCAGAGCTTGTCCCCGTCCGTGGGCGCCGTTTGCGCCGCGCCAGGACCGGGTACAGGCCTCAGCCCTCGTGGCCGAGCTCGCTGGCTGGTGCAATACCCTGCTGAGGTGTGTTGGCATTGTGGGGTTTTTTGGCTTTTTTCCCCTCCTATTTTATGTTTTGTTTGTTCATGTGAATCATTGTTACTATGTGCTTTAACCGCAGGCTAATGGGCTGCAGCAGCAAAGGCGCGCGACCCGCGGGGCCCTGCTCTGAGCTTGTCTTCATCCTCACTGTCCCCGCACCTCAAATACGTGCGAGTCTGTTTTAACCTTTGCTTCTCGTGCACCGAGGGCCACAGTAGCACCTGTACTGAAAGCTGGCAGCATGCTCCGTAGGAGTTTCTCAGCTGAATATTCCTGTCAGGAATAAAAACGGCTTGCAAGGCTCATGTCCTGGTAAAGCTCCGGAACTGTATGACACATTTTTTGTTTTATGGGGGAGATTGTGGACTTTCTAGGGTCAAACTAGCTCTTCTCTTAGCGGTGAGGAGGTCTCAGCTATCTCTGGGTAGCTACGTGAGCAAAGAGCACTGGTTTAATTCTCAGTCTAATGTTCTGGTCTGCACTATGCATCCTTTCCAGGTGGCAGGAAGGAGAAGCCTCTCTTCCCCTTCTGTTTCCCATCCCTTTCACTTTAATGCTCAGCCCCACAAAACGACCAAGTTCATCATTACGTTAGAGCAATATTAGCATCTTGTAAGCCATTAACCTTTTATGTAAAGATAATCTAAAACCTCCATAGGCTGATGCTGGCAGCTAACTGGCAGGGAAAGTGGGTTGGCATCATTTGCTTGTATAAGATACAGATTATAAGAAGAAAACAAACGAAGAGATCGACTTCTAATACAGCAAGGATAATAGATGCTTTGATGGTGTTCATATGCATGCAATTTTATAACTGTATAACCAGTTATGACCACCTGCCATGCTGTCAAAAGTGGTTATCTTCCCTTAAACTGGCAGAGCAAGAAGAGCTGCAACAATGGTATTAACAGACACAAGAAAAGAAATACGTTCTCCTTGGCCAGCTAGCAGAATAATTTATTCGGCTTTTATCACAGGCACTTTCAGATGAAAAGATGAAACAGCTGCAAATACTGTGCAGCTTTAACCAGCAGTGACTCGCTGACTTGTGTTCAAGTTATGTAACTGTCGCCTCAAAACAGGGCAACGCTTCCCGTGTCATCACAGACGCCCTCATCGTGTTTCGCACCAAGGCTGCTCCTGGCCCCATGGGTGCTCAGACTCGGACTGTGTTGCACGTCCCTCGCCTCCAAGGCAGCGGTTTTATGTGTGTGCTGGTGCTCTGCACAGCATGGACTCTGGAGGAGCTTCTCTCCCGTGACGGTGGCAGAGCCCTGGCACAGGCTGCCCAGGGAGGCTGTGGAGTCTCCTTCTCCGGAGACCTTCCAAACCCACCTGGATGCTGCCCTGTGCCCCATGCTCAGGGTGTCCCTGCTGGAGCAGGAGGTTGGACTAGATGATCTCTAGAGGCCCCTTCCAACCTCAATTTGTCTGTGATTCTGTGAAGATGCTCTCCATGCAACTTTTCTTGGTACTTGGCCTTCAGCATGCAGGAATTTTAAGTATGCAGTGGCAGTAGTATTTTATTTAGGGAAAAGAATATTGTTAACTAGCATCCCATAAGAGTTTTCCATCATTTGAATTACAGTGCAGCCTGTTTCCATGAACTGTAAACTAAGAGGATTTATGTAGGATTATAATGGCTCCAGAGGAGCTCTGAAGTGAATAATCTGCATTTTACAAGTTGCGCTGCTGTGGTCTATTATGTCAGTCCTCATCCACTTGTAACGCTTGTTGTTGAGCAAGTTGTGTTATTTGTATCCTCACCTTGTTGTTACATTTTATTCACTGGGGGAAAAAGATCTAATTATTTGTGATATGATAGAATTTGTAGTATGATAAGAAGACAGTATGATGTAGTGTCCCTCAGAAGAATAGTTTAAGCCCATCATTTGAAAGCATCTATCAGCAAAGGAAGAGATCTCCATAGATCGTGAGAATGGTGGAGCACAGGAGCACTCTGGTGTGAAAAGAGGTTTAGCTTCTGAGTGAGGTTATTTTAGAGAAAAGAAGAATCACGCGCATCCATCACGTGCAGGAAGGACAGTCACTTCCATTTTTTCATACCCATCTGTACAAGAAAGAGCTGATTAAAAGCAGATAAAAATAAAGATTTATCCACACAAAGCCTAGAAGACAGTGGAACTGCATTTTTCTTAGGTAAAACATCATTAGAAGATGAGCTTCTATGGATCTAAAGAAGATATTTCTATGGATATGAAAAATATGCAGAGTCACGATAGCATCTTAAGTCTGTAATTATATGGGCCATGGGAGAAGTCTTTGGAGCTACAGGCCATCCCAGAGAAGAGCAGAGCACCCAGGCATGGTGTTGACCATCATCGGAGATGTGACGATGGCCTAGAGGACCCTAGAGTAACATGATCTCTCTGTTTCTTAGAAAATACTTTTATCACTGAAAGCCCAAATCCTGTGATCTGCTTTGTGCTCATTTTGACTACTGGATTGGGTCTTGCAAACATTTGTTGTTGAACTAAAACCTAATTTTGCCCCCTTCCACTTAACTGTTGCTTTCTCTGGACTTGCTTTCACATGAAGTGTTGGCAAGAGTAGCGCAGGAAGGAGAGTGTGCTATGCAATTCCAGAATATAGCAATTGGCTACTTTGGCGAGAACAGGCCAGAATAGGCGATTCCAGAATATAGGAATTGGCCAGAATTTGGCTACTTGGCTTTTTGATGGCATTATTGGACAGTTCTAATAGGTTAGCTGCGTTTTTTCTTTATTTTTTTGGAGTCAGAATAAGAGGAAGTGAAGTAAGTCCGGCATAAATTGTCATCATCACTTTAGTTTTAAGATTATAGCATGCTTGCATAGTGCATCATTGTCAGAGGGTACCCTGAACAGCGTGTCATTCCAAAGGTGAGCTCTCTTCACAAGGTCCCAAGACTGATGGAGCATACTGTCCAAGATCCCTCGATCTGCAGAACTCGATCTGCAGAAAGGTTTCAATAATGACTCTCTAGGAGTTATATTTAGGATTTCTCAGCTTGGATACATTAAAAAAAAAAAAAAACTATGATTTTCTTCTGCTGTGTGATTGTAGTGCAAGAATGGCATTATGAAATGTCTAGCGAGGCACTGTTTCAGCTATCTGATGTTTCCTTTCTCAAAGCAGTGCAGGTAATAGACATATGTTTAAGTATGCTTTCCCACTTGAAATTGTTTGGCATATTGCAAAAATGAGCAGCCCAGCTCACACTTGGAAGTGCTTGGAGTTCCCCTCCATGGGAAATCACAGTCATTCCTTGCAACATTTCAGTATGCTATATGGGCCATCCTGTGTATGTAACCACCCTGCTAGGGGTGGTTTTCTTAATGAGCACCTCATTTCCTTGCTTTTCAGAGAAAAAACTACCTGCCTGCTGGACAAATTCCTTCACAGCAATGCGATAGTGTTAAAATATCTCCTTTATTTTAATTTACATCCTTCTACAGCTTTTAAAGTGTAGTGCTTCAAGGCACCCACAGTTACCATTTTTCTCATTTTGAATTCCTCCAGAAGAAGAGCTTTCCTTGGCAAATGATATTTCAGTTTCCATGGTGCTCCTTATTACAAGTAGCTGCTCTTTTCATCACCGAGCAGTGCAATATCCATTCATGCCGAAATATCAATGGTAAAGTACAGCAGCAAATTGCCCCTTTATGATCCTTGTCACTGTGGAAACTCTCCTGCTCAAAATTAAATGTCAAAGAATTGAATAAATATGAAGAAGCTGAGTCCTTTTACACATACACACGTGCACACACAGAGACACACACTGCTCCCTCTGCCCCTCAGCAGGCAGAAGCATCAGCCCTTTGCTGTTAGTGCAAGAAGTTATTAACGTAGGAACAGCGACTAGTAAATGCTGAGGAGCAGGAAGCAGAGGGCAGCGCTGACCTGCCCTTGGCAGCAGGTGAGTGACGTGGTTGCTGTTCTGGCTGTTTTTCCCCAGCTCTGAACTCCAGCGGTTCCTTTTGGGAATGATTGCAGCCTCTCTGCCTGCTCCATTGCATTACTCAAAGTGTCACCGTGCTATTTGCCCATCCATAAATCAGAAACACGTGTTCTCAGCAAAGACAGGAGAAATACAGACAGATGCAGGCGGTGTCCACCTCCATCCCAGCTCCACTGCTGGTGTGTGCTCAGGGACCTGTGGTGGTATGAGGCAGGCAGCACATTTCATTCTATAACCACCGTAGTCTCTTCTCTGGCAATGACAGAGTAGTTACTTGGTAGCTGCGCTCCGCTGGCTTTGGTTTCTGAGCTGTGGGACTCATTTCCCACTGCAGATTCCCAGGTTGTGCTGCTTTGTCCTCCCCAGCCATTGCCAGCCAGTTGCTTGCTACGGTTTTTGCACTTTGTGGGAAAGCAGTCATGTAGGACTGCAGCTTTGCTCGATGGTAAATCTGCAGGAAGCTTCAGGAGACTCCTCCTGCTGCTGCTTTAAGGAGAGCTTAACAGACTTGTTACATACGCAGAATGGTCTATATAGCATGCTGAAATATTGCCCATATATTCCCATAGATAGGAACTTCAGACATCTCCAGGTGTGATTCTGCTTTTAACTACAGGTCTGCTCTAAAGCCACACCTTTATTATGATACCTTCAGTCAATGGTGCTGTCTCGAAGGATGAACCAGCTCCCAGAGTTGTAAGAGAAACCAGCCACCACCCACAAAAGGACCAAGGGTCTCCACCACCATTTTCAGAACACAAATTCTTCGTACAGACCTTTCGCTAGTCTCTTGCTCTTTCATCAGTGATGTCTCCTCATCTGTTGTAGGTAGGCAAGCATACCTGAGGAAAATCCATAGTTCCCAGGATAAGTCTAACTCCATACACGACTCCATACGTGGTGACTAGGCTGGGCTATTGCAATAGGCAGTTAGAAAAGGTAATTTAGGTCATTAAGACCTTGAAGTCCTTGAAAGGAGTGAGATTTAGGGTGAAGTTACAGTGCACGGTAAAGCTGGGTCTAAATATTCACATGTCTCTTGGAAACTGTAGCGAACTTTGTACAATCAGGACAAAATGTGAGTTAATCAGTGTTTGGTATTTGGTGCTTCATGGATGTATGGAAGTGGTTCATCAAAGACTTGACTGAGAAGTTGCAGGGGATAATATCCATCTAATGTTTTAAGTTTGTGTTTAATTTCATTTTAAAGGTATATTTTTTAAAAACAAAGCTCCCATTTTACTTGGGCTGAATATTGTTTCAGCGGCTCTGTGCGCTGCCTGTTGTGCTTACTATGTTTTGGTGCTTACAAGTCCTTAGGCACTTGCTTTGCAAGCAATGTGGTTAGGCCAAGCAGAAACAACGTTTGGCGGTGTGATGTTGGTGTTCTTTTGTGGATTTAACTGTTATCCTCAATAACAGCTATATTGTCCTTGTTTTCCTTGGGAAAACTTGCACTCCATGCAGAAAGATTCAGGATGTGGTTGAATGTGAGATTTCTTGTATTACTGGTTTGTATTCCAAGTTTCAGATGAATCATTCAGTCCACTACTCTTCAAAGACAGATATCTTGTAAAAGATACAGGCTTAACAAGTTGGGCCCTGGAGTGCGGTGTAAATGAATGCCTTATTCCGGGTACAGTTTGGATAAACAAGCAGAGTTGGCACATGGTGTGGTGGCTGCCAAGTTCAAATCTGTATAAATCTGTGCAAACCTAACATAAAACTAATCACACTGTGAATGTAACAATTGATCTCAAGGATCTTGACAGATCTGCTTCTGCTTTACATTGCAGCTAGAAGGTGCTATGGTGGACAGTGTTAATCACTATCCTTAGTACCTTTCTAGGTCTTAAGCTTTTAGCCAGGAGTGGGTTTACGCTAATTCACTTTTTTGGGGAGCACTGCTGGAAAAGGTATTGGAAACATTTGCAAAGTTAATAAAATTTTCTGCCCTTCCCAGAACATTTAAAATATGGTTTGACCCTTCAAAGGCAGGTGCTCACAGAAGACCCCTTGAATGAGGTGTAACCAGTTCAAAAAACAAGTCATACTCTAGGAAAAAAAAACAAGTAATGAGACACAGCAGAAGCCTTTTCCTCCTCTTGCCAGGTGATAGAAAATGAGCAGCTCTTTAAATGCAGACTGTGGCCTCACTCTTCCCTCTGTTATACCAGTGGTTGTTGTATCTGCTGGTGTCAAAGGTAGAGAACCAACGCAGCGAAGAGGAGAATTGGGGTCCTTCAACTCTCCCTCTGGCAGAAACACGTGTGGAGGTATCGTGTGGTGGTCAATGAGAACAAAGGTTATAAACCTTGCACATAAGGTTATTTGGATAAATTTGGACTTGTGACTTCTTCAACGAAGTTTTGACCCTGAGGGCTTTGCAGTAGATGATTAGGATTTAAGAGTGCCAAATTCTAGGAACAGTTTGCTTGGAAAATTGCTGAACAGATTGCAAATGGTGAAAGAAATTATTGCACAAGGGAACTTTTCAAAAGGATCTTGGAACTCCAATTTTCAACAAATAAGAAAGATACAGAACCTTTTTTGGAAGCCATATGAAGAAATCAGGATTTTTCTTTTTTTTCTTCTTTCATTTTTTAAAAAAACATATTTATTTATAAATAACACATATGTATATATTTGTAATATATTTGTTTATATGTATATATTAAATATAACAAAAATTATGTTTTACCATTATGCCAACACAGGGAAGACGTGATTTATCTCTTCTAACTTCACCTGCAAATAACAGTTTCTTTAGACTCTCCAGTAGTTCACATTCTGGTGCCCTAGACTTCTTGCCTGCGTCTCATTGACACAGTTTTTCCCAGGACAGCAGACTCAGACTGCACATTTATAAAACCCCAATTTACAGTGAATATAAGGAGCTGATTTTGTCATGGCCACTAAACTACAAAGGATGTGGAGATGATGCATTTGATGCTTGTGAACTTGGCTGAGTCTATGGGGCATATTTTGACCGTGTGCTTGGCGATTCATAGAAAGATCAGCCTGAAGTGGTCACAGCTCTTAACACTTACTCTTTGTTGTTATAAAACTTGTCATTAAGCTGGGATATGAGCTGTAGACTTCTGGGAATGCTCCTCTGCTGATTTATTGATATTGTTCTTCTTGTCCTCAGGTTCTTTGCTTTTTTTTTCTCTCTTTTTTTCTTGCTTGCTTACTTGGTTCTCTCTATGTGTTTCTCTCCAAAATATTTGCAGGAGGTAGTGCAGCACCAGAGCAGATTATCAGAAGATCTATGATTCTGTGACACTTAAGGTCAAATCCAAAGCGCAGTGGATATCCTGATTAACTGAACCCTGAGCCCTGGCTCTAGGATCCTTGATAGACTCGAGGAGGAGGAGATGTGCTTGCAAGCCATACAGCAGTGCTTAGTAGCACAAGGGAATGCATTGCAGCCCCATGCAGGCTCACTTTCCCAATGCCAAATTTCTCTGTGCTCCCCACCTTCCAGCTTCTTCTCCTGAAACCATGAGCTTGAGGTAGCATAGGGGTAGCGCGGTGTCTTCCCAGATCTGATACTGCTGTACAGCACAAACATCTTTCCTACTTATATGTCTGGGTTAATATAGTATTTGACACTATAGTTTCTAAGGTGAGCAGGGTGAGCAACAGTGATGTTGCCTCTGTTTTACTTATAAGCTCAGTCTATAGCTTCTTTTCAGCTTTATAAAGGCATCCTTACGTCAAGTGTATCTCTGAGAAATAAGGACTAGTGGTGAAGAGGATCCTTAAGTCCTGAGCCCCTTGTATTTCTTTGAGGGGAAATAAATGAGCAAACAATAGACCATCATGCTGAGTTCCAACAGTGACCTTCTCCCTTGGGCTAACTAGGAGCGTCCTTTGGAGACACAAGTGGAGACACTTGTGTCTCTCCTGGTATTTCTCATTTCCCTCTCCTGCGCTGCTTTGATCAGGCAGAGCTTGCTACACGTAGAAGGAGCACACATCTTTGCCTGCCCTCAAAAGCAGGAGCTGGAGGCTCCCCGG